>PVIU01008074.1:0-86210 GCA_004026605.1 Ondatra zibethicus
GTATGTGTGTGTGCACATGTGATTACATCTGTGCCTCTCAGGAGTTCCTGAGTGTGTGTATGTGTGTGTGCACATGTGGTTACATCTGTGCTTCTCAGGAGTTCCTGAGTGTGTGTGTGCATATGTGGTTACATCTGTGCCTCTCAGGAGTTCCTGAGTGTGTGTGTGTGCACATGTGGTTACATCTGTGCCTCTCAGGAGTTCCTGAGTGTGTGTGTGTGCATGCACATGTTACATCTGTGCCTCTCAGGAGTTCCTGAGTGTGTGTGTGTGCACATGTGGTTACATCTGTGCCTCTCAGGAGTTCCTGAGTGTGTGTGCGTACACATGTGGTTACATCTGTGCCTCTCTGGAGTTCCTGAGTGTGTGTGTGTGCGCACATGTGGTCACATCTGTGTCTCTCAGGAGTTCCTGAGTCTGTGCGTGTGTGTGTGTGCACATGTGATTATATCTGTGCTTCTCAGGAGTTCCTGTGTGTGTGTGTGTGTGTGCACATGTGGTCACATCTGTGTCTCTCAGGAGTTCCTGAGTGTGTGTGCTTTTTGTGTGGGTGTGCTCGCACACGCGCGCGTGCATGCACACACACACACATCAGTGTAACCTCAGTCACAAAAACGTTCAGGCAAGGACACTTAAGAGCAAAGCAGCCCCATCTGGAACTGGAACCAGATCCAGGTCCCAACTATGGTCAGGAGGCAGCATGGAATGAGGTTCTAGGTTCTGTCTGCCCTGAAAATGGCTCCCAAAGCCTGAGGCATTTCCCAGGGCCCAACATGGACCAGTGATCCCAAGAGTGAAGTCAGATGGGCCTGTCCTCCTGGCTGACACCTCTGGGCTCCTGGGCCTACTTAACAATGTAGTCTGAGCCAGCCCTGGAGGACTAGATCCTGTTGGCAAGGGGGAAGGGTGTCACTGCACAGCAGATGACAGTGGGCAGGACCAAGCCATTTCCCACCATGGTCCCCTCTCCCTCTGCAAATGGAACTGGGCCCTCCTCATACAGAGCTGTCCTCTATAGATTCCTTCTAGGGTCTCCATCCCTGCCCTACCCCTCAGAGGGAGTGGAGATAGGTGATGTGCTCTGGACTGCATTAGCGTCTTCATGGGAATTTACACAGGGAGGTGATTATAAATGAGTTTATATCCATATTTCCTATAGACCACTGTGACAAAAGGATTATACCACCATCACCGAGTAGCCAGTTGATGATGGGCACAGGAGGACCAGGCCTGCCACTGGCCTCCTGGCCACTTCTCCTATAACAGGCAATGATCTAGTAGGCCTTGGGCAAGTGATGGCTTCTACCCTGCCTTCCAAAGCCACATCAGCCAGGAGGCAGAACCTCACACCAGAGCTCACGGACTGTATTGGGAACTCCAAGCCTGCCACCCACTTGATGTCCTGTCAGCACAGGTCAGCCTCTTACCCGGTTGCGAGCCTTTATCCTCTTATAGACAAAGTCGGGGAATGTCTTCCGGGGAATGAAGCGGCCAGCCCCTGGAGTGACAAACAGGTTCCCGTCCTCCAGCACCACTCTGCCCTGACTTATGACCACTGTGGGCACTCCTCGGCACTCCACTCCTTCAAAGATGTTGTACTCTACGTTCTGGGGAGAGGCCCACAGGTGCAGCTTCCTTCAGCCCTGACCCCCCAGCTGGCCAGCACAGGTAACCTGCACGTGCTGTGCTAAGGCCCCGCCCAGAAGAGAAGCAACTGAGGCAGACAAGCGACACACAGGAGGGATGACTCTCAGCCAACCCAGCACCCCGAGTCACGGCATTCTTATGCTGTCATAGGGAGGAGAGTGAGGGCGTTGCCTGTCTTTGCCTAGGCAGGTGTGGTACCCTCTGCCTCAGTCTCCTTATCTGTAGGATGGGTCAAAAGACCCAGTCACACACCCTTAGGGACAACAGACGAGACACAGGCTCAGTGAGGTGCTGGGCAGATGTGCCCTGCATAGGTCAAGGCCACACTGAGCCACACTGACGGTGGACACCTGCCACCTATCCTGGTAGCTCCCCTGGAAAGCAGGGTCCAGCTAGGCCCTGCTAAGAAGGGAGGCATTCTCACCAGGTTGTGGCTCTTGGCAGAGATGACTTTCGTGGCTCTGGGGTTCCAGATGACCAGGTCAGCATCAGAGCCCACAGCCACACGCCCCTTCCTGGGGTAAAAATTGAAGATTTTGGCAGCGTTTGTACTGGTCACAGCGACGAACTCATTCTCGTCCATTTTCCCTGAAGCCTGAGAAGCAAGAGAGCCAGCTGAGGGGGAGGGTGGGCTGTGGATGTCACGGGGTACCCCAAGCTCAGGAGGGGCTCCAGCCATGGCCTCACCATGGCAATAATAGTGGTACAAATGCCCACCCAGACAGGGCACCAATGGCAGTGCCAAGGCAGACTAGTGGTTCTTCTGTGACTACTTCTGTGGACACAGCCCCATTTCTAGCTGCCTCTGTGAATAAATGATGATACTTTGATACTAACACCAATGTCCCTTGAGACACTGTGACAGTCACCCCAGTTTTTAGGCATGGTAGATGATCTCAAGAGAGGGGCCAGGATGCAGAGGAGGGAGACCTACCTTCTAAGCCTGTGCCTGTGTATATACCTGCCTGCCTGCCTGCCTGTGTAGCTCAGGATGACTCTAAACTCCAAATAGTTCCCCCTTAGCTTCCAGAGTGCTGGGGCTACAGGCCTGCAACACTCTGCCTAACTACCATGAAATCTTTCCATTTTATTTCTTTTCATTTAAATTTTCAAAAATTTAAAGTTTTTCATTAACGTAACAATTACATATTTATGGTGTGCAGGGTGATGGATATGACATTAACCTCCAGGGTGGAGACTCTATAGATGTGATAATATCATCCCAAGGAGAATCTAGGTGCCATGGACGGCTAAGCTAAGGCTTGAAGGGATAAGGCTGGTCTCTCTCATGAGCATTTCTGGTGGTGGGGTCCCGCCACAGCACGCTGCTGACAGCCTTTGCCACAACCACCCCCAGGCTTAGACTTACCACACATTTCTCCCAGACCACAGACATGCGCTCTTCTATACCATTGACGCCCTCCGGAATCAGTGTGAAGTTGTCTTTGCCAACGGCCTTCTGGGCAGTAGTGAAGGTGCAGTGTGCACTGCCTGTCACCTGGAGGTCCCCACTGAGAACAAGCCAGGGTCAGAGTGGCCCAGGGATGGGCCCTTCAGAACTGGCCACAGCTGGGTCAGCTCCAGCCTCCTAGGCAGCCAGCCAAGGCTATGAGGGATCTGAGCTGGCACTTAAGTCCAGAAAGGAGAAAATGGACAATGTGGGCACAATATGAAGGACATGGACAGACTCATGAGGGGCCAAGAGAAGAGTGTAGAGGTGGGGAATCCCAGCTGGGACTAGAGAGCCCTGTACCTCCCCAACTGGCTTTCCTGTGGAAGCCTGGGATTCCTCAGGGGGCGTCTGGAGGAAGCACAGACTCGGAGGCCTCAGGCTGACCGAGCTTTGGTGGGATGGCTGCTCACCTGGACAGCAGGGAGGTGAGGTGGTCTGCGGTGGTAGGGTCTGGGTTGATAGGGGGTGACGTGACGAAGGCCGCAGCCTTGGCCCAGTTCTTGCTCCAGTAGTGTGAGCCATCAGTGCCCAGGCTGGCAGTGATAGGTTCCCCAAAGACGACCACCCCTAAAGAGAGCAAGGATTATGGAAGGCACCCCAGCAACCTACACCCACAGCATGGGTCTCACACTGCAACCTCTCTGTCCTTTGCTTTCATGGCCAGGAAAAGCTTGTGCTTTTTTCTGGAGTCCTGAGTAGTCTCTGACCCTGTGGGGTGGTTCTTTGGGAGGTACAGTGGCTGAGACAATGATCCTTTCTATACCCACACCCTGTGCTGGGGGTCAGACTGCTGGGCACTCCCACTTGGCCACAGAGTAGGACATAACCAATTAAACCTGTCAGTTCAGACTCAGAGAAGGCCCTGAGTCCCAGGTCTGGGCCTTGTACCAGAGCTCTGAACTAGGCTGATGCTGTTCCTATAAGCCCCAGGCTCAGTGGGGTAGGGACTGGTCCTACTGCAGAGTAGCTTATTGGGAGAAGTGGTGAGGCTCCTGGGTGAGCCTTGCAGGGTCTGTTCAACCTGTGCTGGCAACACTACTCATCCTCTCTCTTGTAAATATGGTGGGTTTCTGTGCCAATCTTTGGGAAGAAAACTTGTCCCTGTACGCATCCGCTTCCACCCCAGGGACTCCACAGTCTCAAGGCAGGGCTAGGAAATGAGGTCTCATTTATGAGACTGGGTGGGGAAATGGATTCCAGATTCTCCATTGTTCTTGAACATGCTGCTTCTTTTACACATGACCTTGGACTTACACCCCAATCATGGCCCCCTCTCCTGTACCCTGGTGACCGCAGGGGCTTCACTGGCCCTCTGAGCTCACAGCCTCTCTGTGAGCCACACAGCCTAGCCCCTGGCAACCACAGCTATGAATCTGCCAGGACACAGGTGTCTGCCTCTAGCTAGCCTAGCTGTTACAGTCATGGAGCCCCTTAGCCATCAGAACGTGGACCCCAGCTCCTGAACCCATAGCAAATAGGAAAGTGAGCCTTCCTGTGGAATCAAGAACCCCTCTTAGATACATACTCAGAGAATTCTGCCCTTGAGTCTCCTGGGAACAGATACACAGGGCCCCAGTTTGCTGAAGACCCCTAGCAGGCAGTTATTTTAACAAGGCTGGAGAGTCAGGTCTAGCCCCACCCCTCATGGGGACACAGGGCTCCCTTGAGCTTGCACCCTTAGGACTAACATAAGTAGGTGCCCCATGGAGAGGCCTACGTTTTCATTGAGTCTTCCCCTCCTTAGTGCCCAGAGGTCCTCAATTGTCAGCAGAGCTCAGGGAGGCTAGGAACATGTAGGAAGTGAGCACTGGCACTCACCCCTGCGCTTGGCTTGGGCAACCATGTCAGCCGCTCCCTTGCTCATCACCTTGGTGATGTATAGTGGGCAGTTGGCCTGCTTGGCAATGGTGACTGCTCTGTATACAGCCTCGGCCTCTACCTGAAGGTGGTGAAGGGAGAGGACAATCAGAACACGAGAAGCCTTGAGACTTCCTGACCAGGTGGGTTCTGGGACACCCAGAGATCACCCATGAGACTGTAGGCACTGGGGGCATGCATCGCTTTTGGAGCAAGAGCCCATTCTAGGGCTCAGTGTCTAGAATCTAGGTTGACACACACAGTTCTCCGGACCCAAGTGTACTGCCTTCTTGCCTCAGGTAAAGGTCATGGGGTGACAAGTGGTTGAGAGGGATACTGGACAGGCAGAGAGGGTCATTGCATTAAGCCCCCAAGGTAAGAACAAGATGAGCAAGGTACGGCTCAGGCCATGAAGCAGGGCCAACTTAGCCCAGGGTCAGGGGGAAATGGTATAGTCAGTAGAGCAGACTTACCTCTTCTGGGTGGCTGAGGACATGGCCCTCAGGGCCAGTGATGCCCTGCTCCAGGAGTCGCTTCTGTTCCTAAATGACCAATAGGATGCTTTGCTCTGGTCCCAAGGATCCCAAACCCTGGACATGAGGTGCCTGGCAGCAAGCCCCATACCTTGAGCATAGTCCCGGGCCCCTGAACATTCCAGAATAGAGCAACCACAAAGAATGCATAGCAGAGTGGACTTGGAGAAGGCTGGCCCAAGGTTCAGGCTATTGGTAGGCAGCCAGCCCCCATTGCCCCTTCTGACCCTGGGTGTTACACTGCAGTCTCCCAAGGGACTGGCAGGGGTACTTTGGCAAGATCTGTGACCATCATAGAAAAACCCATGTTGTGGTTTCAGTGTCTTTTAAGACCGCCTAACTCATGGGCTGTTTGACCTTTGACTTAATATTCCCGTTCTCCCATCCAAGTGTCACAGAGGTCACAGCTCTCATAAGATTTCACCCAGCTTTGTCTGCCCCCCGGGGCTCACAAACTAGGCATCAGCTTGACCCACCCAGCCAACCCCGTGGGTGATATAACCTCTCTCACCTCCTCCACAATGTCCCCGTTTTCTGCATGCACTTGGGCCAAGGCTCCCAGGTCCCGAATGAGGCTGAAGATTTCATACATCTGTGAAGAAGGCAGAGTCCCGTGTTTGTAGGGTTGTCTCTCCAGCAACAGCCCAAGACACCCCACTTGTTCATTCCGTCTGAACTTGGCCTCACCTGACCATCAGTGCACTGGCACCTGTCCTTGTATGCCATGAAGACCAGGAAGGAATTCACACCTGGAAAAGAGGCTAGAGAGGCTCAGCCACCAGGAGAGGAACCCAGGGACAGGGTTCTCCCATAGAAGCTGTGCTAGATAGCATAGTATCCTGCAGGCAAGTCTTCCCCATCAACAAGCCAGGCCACATGGACAGAGTCGGCTATGCCCCAGCCATTGCCTCACTGCTGCTCACGTTTGGGACTGTTTGCTCACCTAGTGGGCAGACAGGTAAGAAAATACCTACTCTCACCACCAACCCTCAGGCAGATCTCCACTCCTGCAAGGACACAGAGCAGTGCAGTTGGCTTGCAGCCCAAGTCCCATATGCTCTGTTCAGGAAAAGCAACCAGGCCTGGCATGCTGGGGGAGCCTCTCTTGGTCCATTTGGCATGTCACCTGCCTACAGGTCCTAAGTCCTGCTTCACTATACCACAGCTCATAGTGAATGTTCATGACACTCAGAGGGGAAGGAGAGTCAGGGCTGGGACCTCAGACACATAGGAAGGAGAAAGAGGGGCTGATGTCTACAATATTACCAATCAGGAGCAAGGCTAAGCCTTTCTAACTCCTGGACAGCCAGAATCTGCCCAACTCCCAGAACCAGGACCTATGAAGGTCCATTGAGGCCTGAAGGCTGCCCCAAACCCACCCAGCCAAGGGCAATGACCACCTTGCTGGATAAAAAAAAAAATAATAACGTGGGTCACACTGGGAAAAACCAAGTCGTCAGGTGATGACTTGTGTGTGACGTCTGATGGCAATTTCTGATTAGAAGACGATCCCAACAAGGAGATAGAGCTCTACAGGCACATGGGTTAGGGACATGAGGCTGCAGGGGTCTAACTGCTACTTGGATAGTCCACTATACCCAGGTGGAGGAGATGTGGGCCCTATGCCTCGAAAGGCACCAATGTGAGGGCTGCCACTCTCTGGGAACTACAAGGCAAAGGAGATGGCCTTGGGGTCATAACAGACAGGAAGCAGTGTCCCTTACGAGTATGCTCTTCTGTGAGCTACAGAGAGCACGTGGAAGGCAGTGAGGCGAGCACCCAGTGCAGAACGACTTTGTGCCAGGCCCACTGAGAACCGCTGCTGTGGTTTTGGCGTTAGGAAGATTATGTAGAATGTAGTCAATTTTTATTTACAGATGAGTCCATTTCAATACAGAGCTTTTAAAAAAAACCTCTTAAGAGAAAGCCCCCAAGTGATGGTAAATGGGGCTACTTCTTTGTCTTCTGGCATCTCTTTTCTAGAAAACAGAGAGCCAAGGACAGCATGGCCAGGGCAGCATCTGTGGGAAGATGAACTACAGGATGTGCTGATGGCATGGGCCTCCTTGTCCGGAGGCTCTGAGAGTACAACGGCCCTTGGGCCATTCTCCAACTCAATTCCTAAACACCTGCCTTGGGATCAGGCTGGCAGACTGCAGCAAATCCCAGGAGACCCAGAAGGGGACCCTCGGCCTGCCTGTAGGTACAGAGGTCCTCGGGTATCCCCTCCCGTCACTGCTGCTCACCTTTGTCCCGGACTAGGGCTTCCAGCTCCTCTTTGGTGCTCTCATGCCAGCGGGGAATGTCCACGTGTAGGGAGTAATCACAGCAGGCTGCGCTGTCCGCCCGCTCCCGCCACTGCTCATAGGCTGCCAGCAGGCTCACTCCAGCCTCGGGAAACACATGGTCCACTGTAGGGGGAGGAGGGCAGCATGTCCAGCCAGGTTCCCAAGCCTGGCTCAGGTGTCCCACTATTGTCTCCAAGGGGGATTTGGTTTCACGTTCTGGAGACCAGAGTGGGATTTGAGGAAGACACAGCAAAGGAAGGTCCTGTCCTGTCTTACCACCTTCCTTTTCCTTCCAGTCAGCTCACAGGTATCTTCTCCCCCACATCCCTCCAGCCTCTCTGAGTAGAGCACTGAGCAGGTAGCCTGAGTTTAAACCACCCCACTTCCTAGACCTTGGCTCCTCAGGGGACAGCAGTGACTGTCTGGGGGTTGTCAGCTGTCCACAGTGCTGACCCTGTGGACATGCATGCTTCTAGAAAAACTCCCTCCACTGAGTCAGTATCCATGGCCTCACTGACTCCACAAGCCCCCAACAGTACAAATCATTCCTGCACTTGGCCACGGTGCTGTCTCCCTCCCATTCCAAAGTCCAAACACTGCTCACTGGCCAATCCTGGGATGCGCTAGGAGAGAACTCAGAGGCGCTGTTAAAATGGTGCACTTCAGGAACCAGCGGCTGCCTCATCTCCGTGCCTGTACCTCCATCCCATCTGTCCATCCCTCAGATCACCTGCCGGGACCCTGGGAGCAGGCATTTGCAGGACACAGCCCATGCTCCAGCCCTGTGTGTGCCATTTGTGCTTCTGGAGACACCTCCCAAATGGGTGGCATTAACAGCAGCTGTGCTGGCCCACCTGGCCCACCGCATGCACTTGAGCTACAGGAGCCTGAGGTGGCCCACCTTGCTGCTAGTTTTCCTTCAGCCTGACAGAGTGAACCAAACCAAGCTGAGGTTGTAGCAATGGCTGCGTGTCATTGGAAGTGCCCAGAGTCTCCTGAACTGTACTCCTTAGTAGCAGCGGAGACGGTATTTACTGTGTTTCAGATGCACAAAGAAATTTGTGTGGTAAATCTTTCATCCTCAGACTCTAGAGGAGAGGAGAGACCCTTTCCTCCCGCCGAGAAGGCATACAAGCCTGAGTATGTGGGGTCATAATATTGAGATCAAATAGAGAACTGCACAGGAGGGGTTCAAACAGGGGGGTGTAAGTATCCTGTTTCAAACACCACAGCCTCAATCCTCAACACAGGCAAGAACTTACTTCAAACAGATGTCAGAGGCAAGGTTCAGGCTCACCTCTCCTGGTTCACAGCACCAGAATTTCTGAACCCCAGTTCCTGGCCAGCAGCCAGCCCCCCTGGAAGGAATAAGTGGGCACACATCTGCTTACCCAGAGCCCATCAGCATCCTAGAGCTAGCCTGGGCAACTGGCTCAGAAAGAGAAGCAGGGACGGCAGGGGTGTGCCCAACATGTTTTAGATGGAGATATAATATTGAAACAGAACTGAGGAAAACCACTTCATGCAACAAGGAAATGGGTCACACACTGTCCCAGCATGCCTAAGCATCCACAGAAGCCCAGTCTCGTACTAAGTGTTGTGATAACACAAAAATATGCACGGAAGCCAGAGCCATTGTGCTATTCAAGGCTTCATGACTACGTGGTAAGTGGCCCGCACACTCACGTATCATAGTGGTCCCGCCTGCTAGGGCCGCCTTGGTGCCCTGACAGAAATCATCAGCTGGGGTCATGCCCAGCACAGGCATCTGCAGCCGGGTGTGGACGTCAACTCCCCCAGGCAGTACCATCAGGCCATGAGCATCGATGGTTTTGATGCCCCCAGGGACGATGAGGTTTTCTCCAATTTGTCTGAAAGCAATAAAAAGAGTCATCACTTCATAGAGCTCAGATCAGAACTCAAACAAGCTCCATGGCAGTGGCTCTAAGAAGTGAGGGCTTGGAGTTATGACCATGAGGGGGAAAAAAAAAAAGCAGGCTGAGGGCCCAGATGCTAGAGAATAAAACTTGCTATCTCAGGAGGGCAGTGTGTAGGGCTCAGTGCTGTGCCAACATCCTTTCCTCCTGGTCTCCCCTGAAGCCCCTGCTTGCTGTCCAGTGACCATAACTGGAGTCCCTGTTTGCTGTCTGCATACCCGTACTGGAGCTCCATGACACACCAAGCAGAGGAGAGAGCAGGTCAGTGTTTTCTGCTCATCTGCAGGGGCCCAGACTTGTCCTGAGTGCAGTGATAACATAAAGATACATGGACACCGGTCCCATTGTGTTACTCCAGGACTTGTGGCTATCTGGAAAGACTAGCATGCCTCGAGGATTGTTCCCAGGGTCAGGGGTTCGGAAAAGAAAGCGTCTGCATGGTTTTCACCCCAAAGCAGATGCCTGAGTGCCAAATAACCAACATTCACAATTCACAGATCTATAAATGCCCCCGTGTAGAAACTTACTTAATCAGGCCGTCTTCCACATACAGATCAGCGTAAAAGGACTGGTCATCATTCACAATCTTCCCACCTTTGATGAGAAGGCGGTCACTCTGACAACAGACAAAACAATGGGTGCTGATAGAGACTTTCCAGACCATTAGGACCTCTTCCCCTAGAATGACTGAGATGTTTTGATGCATTTTGCAGCCATAAGAACCAGCTCAAAGGTTTATTTACAGTACTCCGAACAGGGTGCTCAGCACAGTGTCCAGCATGACCCTGGCACTAACTGTTCAGCAGATGCCGAAGGCAGGGGGCTGAGTGGGAACAGCAGGGCAAGGCTGTGTTGGTGAAAGTATGGTGAAGCAGCTGCTATGTTGAAACCTGCCATCTGACTATCAGAAAAAAGACCGGCCTAAGGGAAGACCTGGTGACCTAACCGTTCTCAAGGGGCACCTGCGTGCTTCCCTCCCACCTGTACTGACAAAGCTAGGTGGGCAATATCGGCCAGGCTGATACACCAGAATGCCACAGGCCCATGGTGGTATCAGAAGGCGTGGGGCGGAGCAGACGACAGACACCTTTGTCTTGGCTCCAGAGATTGCAGCATAGGGATAGACAGATAGAGGCAGTATGTCTCTGCTACTCTCCACCAAGGCACAGGTCAACAAACTGAAACCAGAGAAGAGCACCAAGATAGGGTGAGAGGGATTCAGGCCACCTTGAGCATCACAAGGGCTTTTCTGGGGCACTAGTGTAGTGTGACAGAAGCGAGGGGATTGTTCCTGGTTAGAGGCAGCTGTACAAAGGCCCCCGAGGCAGGAAAGCCTTTGGGTTGGTTTTAAGCCTCAAAAGAAAACAAGAGCTACAGCAAGAGCAGGCATTGGAGCTGTGCAGGTTGGGACATACAGGATTTGGAGTCCATCGGTGGATACTGGGGACAGAGTATTAGGTTAGTTCTGACTGATACAGAGATCACCTAGGCTCTCAGGGGAAAAATCAGATTATGATATAGAAAGAGGGGCACAATTGCTGCTTAAGTGGCTTTATAGGTTGTTCAGGGAAGGTGAGAGGCTCTTGGCCAGTGTTATGGACATAAGCACGAGAAAACATGGGCTGGGAGTTGATGGAGAGAACAGATAGCAAGACCATGGGTGTGGAGGGATGGGAGGGAGTGGGGGGGCAGCGGGAGTGGGAGGGCAGGGTGGATCAAACAGGCTCTGTGAATCAGACATTCACTGTGAGTGAAGACAGGGTTTGTGGATAAGGACAGCTCCCTGTGGGCTAACTTCAGCAAAATAGAGGCACGGAATCTGATTGGTTCCAATGAGTGGAACCCATAAGACAGACACTTTGAGGACCAACCAGGAGGGATGGGTCAGGCAGAAAGCGGAGACTGCGGACGAACTAACTGTGCACAGACCTCAGAACTGGCGGCCTAGCTCTGGTGGAGAACAGTGGAAACACATTCGAAATGGAGACACACATGTGAGGGGGGGACCTACTGATGTCCCTCTCTACTCATCATGAGCCACAACTCTGCCTGAGAACTAACCAGGGAAAGTACTTGACACTAAACAAGGAAGCCTGGCCACATGCCCTAAATTTCTGTGACCCACGTGGCCAGCTTCAGCTCTGTTATACCGTCGTCTGGGGCCAGGAGAACCAGCTGAGAGTGTGCCAAGCAGAGCCCTGTGAGCCTGCAAGGATGGGGGGAGGGTCTTTTGTATCGTTCCCTGTTCCGCCCAGCAGCCGAGTATCAGGCTGAACTCTTCAGGTTCTCCTGTTCTGCCCAACATTATCAGCCTTCCAAATGTCTGGCAACTATGTCCCAGCCCACACCACCTAACCCTCTGCCTGTACAGCTCAATCACAGAGAGTTTTCAAGTTTTATATTGAGGGGGGGATGAAAAGAATAACTTGTAAACATTCTACAGAATCCACATGTATCAGTGTCTACAGGTGAAGTTCATAGATTCATTCATGTCCATGAAACCACCCTGCCCAGGAGTCCTTAAGTGAGAAAGACATGGTATGGTCTGACACGAAGCTGAAGGGACTTACCATCTGGCCCATGGAGGAAGTAGATTGTTGATCATACATAGCCTGGCTACAGCTCAAGTCTCTCCTCAAATGTCTGTAGATGCTCAGTGGCCAGCCCCACTGAGCACTAGTGTCTACCTAGGCCTACCACAGCCACCCACTTCACAGGGCTGCCACTCTGGACCGCACCCCTCCTCTTCCCCCTTGTTCTAGCGATTCTCAGGGGAAAAAAAAAACCTAGGAAAACTCAGCCATTAGAAGAAACCACTGAGTCAGAAATCTTGAGTTCTGGGGTCCCTATTTAGACTCCTGTTTTCAGGCAGCAGAATTTGCATTTTGGGGTCCTCCTGAGTTTGGGAGAACAAGTCATGCTGTGATGGGCCCCATCTAGATGAGTGGGGGATGGGGGTTCCTTCGAGCCATCTCCCTCTTCATGAACAGAACCGCTTGACTAGGCTTGACTAGGGGAGAATCTGCCATCAACATCTCCACTCACTGCCAGCTGGCTAATGGCACTTCCTCCTAAGGCCCGGATCCCTAGGAGTAGCCCAGGCAGTCAAGAGGCAGGAACTAATTCTGGTCCCTATGAGTGGGGCCTCTTTCCTCTTTGAGTTTTTTTTTTTCCTAAAGGAGAGGACTCCCCCCAGAAGGCTAGGAAGCTGACCTCCCCAACAGCCTGATTAGATTCCAGAGCTCTTAGGCTGGGAACAAGTCCAGAGCTTTTTAGAGACCCTCCTAGAGCTCCCGACCTGGTCCAGCTGATCCCAGGAGCCTCCCTCTCTTCCTCCCAGGCTTCGGGCCGTCCCCCACCCCCTACCGTGGGAAGGCTTTGTTTCCTGGCCGGCCTGGTGGACACACTGACCTTCTGCCTTTGGGGAGGTCTGTCCTGAAAGGGAGTGCTGCAGGGATGCTGGTCTGAGCGGTCAGTTAGTACTCACCTCCCGTGGAGTTTCCGAACCCAGCTTCACGCAGGGGCTCGGGGACTCCAGGGGCACCAGATCTAGTAGTCAGGGCTAAATCGCTTTGTCTCGGACAAAGCACTAAAGACACCGAAGCGGCGCGTCCAGGGGGTAGGCTGCCCACGGGCTGCTCTAGGAACAGCATCTGACATCGTAGTGCCTTCAGGCCCGGGGCCAACAAAGGCTGCGTCCGCCGGTTATCCTGGAGACAGAACTCCAGGCAATGTCCGCTTGATCCCCATCTGCCCCACGCCAGACCCGGCAGGAGGCCGGCCACCTATGCTCCGGGTAGCAGGCTGCCCACCCCGCCTATCCAAGTCAATCACCAGAGTCCTGAGAGCTGGCGGACCGCGAGCCTGTGCACCGGCTGAGCAATGGGTTCCGCGCGGCCTGGAGAGCTCTCTCCGCCGCTGGCAGCACACGAAGGAGAGGAGAGGGAAGGCTGGCGCCTGGCCGGGGACTAGAGCAGGCGTGGGACTCACAGGCTGGGCCCGGAGGATCGTCGGCTGTGCTAGCAAGCCACTCCCGCCGTGGGCAAGGGGCGCCAGACGCGGCGGGGGCGGGGATTCGACTCACCGTGATCCGGGGAATGCTCTTCTTGCCTTGGAAGGACATCCTGATCCACCGGAGGGTTGTGAGTCCCCGGCAGGGGCTGTGCGGGCTTGGATGTGCAGGCGGTGACACGCGCGGAGCTTAGGGAGTCCAAGTGTGAGCCTGCCGGGCGCAGGGTTCCGATTAACTCATTTGCATGTGGGCTCCGCCCACCGATTTCATTTGCATCCGGGCCCCTCCTTCCTGCTCTCGTTTGTGCTGGCTTGCTCCGGATCTCTCTCCCTTTCTCCCTCTCTCCCTTCCCCTCTCCTTTTCCTTCTATCCCTCCCTCCCCCAAAAGCACCCTAGAGATCACAGGCTGTGACCATTGAACCCCACTCCGCCTGTGCTGAGTGGAGAAGAATGGGTTGTGACCTGTCGGGACTAACATGTATGAAGTTTGCATTGGGGAAGGATGGGAGGGGAGATGCCTGGCCCCACCTAGCCTTGTTCTGTGGTGGCCTGAGGCACCCCAGGCTCCAGGGTTCAAAAACCAATTCTCACATCTGGGTGGAGGCGCTGCTGGAGCCAGAATCTAGCTTGGTATCTCTAGCAAAATTCAGACATCTTTAAGGAATGGCTTCAGGCTGGAACGCAAGAGCCTAGCCTGACGCAACCACGGAACCGTGGTGGCTAGGCATACTGTTCTTTGGCAAGCCACACCAGTCTGGGACAGAAGGGAGAGAACAAGTTGGAGGGGCAGAGAGAAACAGCCCAGACAGAGAAAGATGAAAGGGCTGGGCTGGGGACTGCCGGGGAAGACGGAGGTGGAGACTCGAGGTAGAGAAATCTAGTGGAAGGGATAGCTGACAGACACACACCTGGTCTCTGTGTACACCGTAAGACATCCTGCCCACAGCCTGGTTCCTGCTTCCTCTACCCGCTGGGCCCTGCGGGCGGGCTGGGGCCACGCTGGGCGAGCCGAGCCCCGGAAACAGGTTGTGTTGTTTGGATCATCTCTGTTGGCCCTTGGCGGGGGTCCTTCCAAGGGGTCACGTGGTTCCCGGTGCAGCTCGCTGACTCGAGGATCTCTGCCCTGCCAAGTGCTGCATCCGTTGGTAAAGCCTTGTTTTCCAAGGTGTCTTCAAAGCAGGGAAGACAACGCTGAGTTTGAGTTCAGCCAGAGGTGTCACAGACACATAGGGACACGATGCCATCACTGTAGTAGTGGGAGATTTGAGGCCAGGTGTTCTCAGCATGAGGTCTGCTCACAGGACACTCGTGGAACCATCTTGGAGCAGCCTCAGGGTCTCTCCCAGATCAGCCTTTCTTAGCTGATGCTGTCCATGCGCAGAGGGTGCTGAACGAGCCGGGCAGGACCAGAGACGCCTACGGTCCTAAAGGACCTCGGTGGTTTGCCCTCAGGACACAACTTCTGCCCCACACTCAGAAGGTCTGGTGAGAGCCATGAAGATGGTGTCTATTCTACTCCAAGTGCTGTGGGAGCGTCCATGCTGGGTCATGATGCAAGAAGAGGGTCTAAGGATCTGAAGGGCAGCCTATTCTAAAGCCAAGAATTTGTGATGAGACGGAAGAGGTGCTCTCAGACACACCCCCAGTCCAGAAGGTCACAGGACAATCATTGTTGTCACTGAGGAATCTACAATGATAGATTATGAACAAAAAGATCCCCACCTTCACATTGTCCACTCAACTCCTTTCAAACACATGCTGGGACAATAAGTTGCTATGACACTCTACTGGGGGCCCATGGGCCTGTCATCTGGGTTCCTGCTCACCTGCCATGGGACTCCCAGTGCCCAAGTGCACCTGCAAACCTCCACTCCTGACCAGTGTGAGAGTCTCCGCAATGGATGTAGCCAACTGTTTGAGATACCAAAGTTCTTTTCCCTTCCTTCCCTACTTGAATTCTTCTCCATGTTACATACTGGATAAAGCCATTGGAAGAGACCTTCCTGGTCGCCATTCTAGTCAAGTAGCTGCCAGATTCTCCCTACTAAAGGACTGTCCTTCCAATGACTTTAGGTATCTCTGGAAAAGGCTGCAGGTAAGGTGTGTACTTCCCTCCCCAGTGGGCACAAGATGCAAATTCCCTTTCTAGAATGGAAAGAGGCACTGCTGGCCAGATGGTAAAGACAGAAAGGCTAACACAGATAATAAATTCACACTTTAATAATATTCATGGAGACACCTTGAGCTAGGATTTAAAACAAGTTTTATTAAAACTGTACAATAATTTACAAATAAGTAAAAATTCTCTGGTATATATTATAGGAACCACAATACAAAAATATGTGTAAAATTTATAATTGACCACCATACAAACCTAGTTTAAGCCTGGGAATACTGTTTAGCACTGAACGGAAAGGTCACGTGTTTAGAGAGGGGGTGTTAAGGATCGCTTCATTGAACGCAAATATTGCCTGGCACTTTGCCACAAGAAACCAAGTTCTGCTCCTTTTTGCATAAGTTTACAATAAAGCTTTTTTAGAAAAGATACAATAAATATATGCTTTGATACGTATATTCACAATATGATTTTCCTGAGCCTAAACTTAAATCCATCACTGTGTAATAACATAACCCACCGTAAGGGTTCAATGACGGAGTGATGGCAAGAGCTGACTAACCATCAGTGCCTCAAAGCCACTCTCCACCCTCCCTCCTGACTCCCAGGTGGTGTTTACAAGCCGTGTAAGGCACTCGGGTTTCCTGAAGGCTACAGAATCTGCGAGGGCAGAGACTTAAGTCACAGCCGTAGGCCTTCAGCAACAGAACGCTAGACCATGGAAACGAAGTAGACACCACATGGCTGTTCACAAAGGACTCTGCAGTTTACGTGGATTCCTAGTTTAGACCGACGAAAATGCTTATGCTGTTCTGTGTCGTGCACACACAGAGTGAGTGGGCTGACAACTTAATGCAACACGAAGTCGAGGCCCACACCTCAGTGACACAGTTTGAGCTCCTGGGGGACACGTCAGGGTCCCTCTTCTTGCCATTGCACACAGATGTCCTCCCTTGGGAGCTAACAGCAAGAGCTCAAATGTGGGAGGGAATCCCAACTAACCGAGCACTTGGGGTAAAAGGTTCAGTCTGGGGTTTAGAAAATGCACCTTACTTTTGAAATGCTTGAGCTCTTCATATGCTCACTGGCAGCAAGAATTGGTACCCAAGGCTCACCTGTACACCCCCACACACGCACCCAAAGTTCAGATCTGATTTTGGGATCATGTGACAAGAAGGTGCTTATGACACATGAGTAACAACAATGAGATCTAAAGAAAGTACAGCCTTCCAGCTAATCATGTGCTTTCAGGAATACAGCTGGGTGGAAATGCAGTTTGGTTTGTGGGATATTATCTAACATTCATTGAGCCATTTTCCTTTCTATGTACATATGCTTTACACATAAACAATAATGACCTCATGAGCATCGGTACCTATTTATATGCCTCTCTTTCTTGCAGAGTCTTTCTTTAAAACAAACACCACCAAATACCAAAATTCCCAGACCTGTGCTTTAGAGTGTCGGGGTTATTAAGTTATTCCAGACACACACACAACATGCAAAGCCATGATCCAACTGAAACAGAGGGATGTGAGGTGGGTTGAGTTTCCAGTGCAATTTTTTTGTTGTTGTTCCCAATCAGCTACTGGTCTCTTGCAAGTTCACTTGGAGCTGGGCCAGGAGCTCTGGTAGGCAGGGAGCTACATGGAACAGAGACAGTTTCTAGATGCCTGCATTGCACAGTCCGTCAGTCTCTAACCCAGTGGTTTCTCTCACCTACAGATCTGGCAGCATCACCAATACAGGCCATTGTTGCCATTCAGTGCTGAGTACAGCAAATGGACCGAGAGAAGCCAGCCATTTAAATCAGACAATACCATGCACTCGGACTGAAGATTTCAGACTCAAAAGCCAAACCCAATGTCAGACTCAGCTAGGGAAGCAGTAACTGGGTTAGAACCTTGTCCAAGTGCACCAGAAACTATGGCATGAACAACAACAGGAAGGACCAAGTGCACTTAGTGCATTTCCCGGCAGAAATCCTGCAGCCACTGAAGAAAAGGCCTATGTGTCTGATCCTGTAAGCTCTCCTCTGATTTTGACCTAGGGGTCTATAACCACTCGGTCATCTGCACCACAGCGCATCATTTCTCCTGACACAAATATAAAATTAACTTAATACTTCCAGACAACCCTCTCATTCCTCCCCCTGCCTACTGGCCTTTGGAATATACAGTGCTGAATGCAGCGGTCACACCTGGCTGCATAGCTCACCATCCAGTGCAATCAACTTCTTGGTGCTTTGAAAGGGCTCTAATCCATTCACCGGCCTTTCACTGGGCAAGCTCATGTGCTCTCTTAACTTCAGCACAGAGGGTGACAACCTTAGACTATCAGGATGTGATGAGGACAGAAGGGCCTCCTCCAGTCAGAGGTGCATTCTGGTCCACACAAGGGAAGAATTTCCTGGACTGTGGACGGCCCATCCAGCATAATGGAAATCTCACTTGAACGGTCCTCATAGGTGCACTGTTTTCTCTCTGGAAAAGAAAGAGTAGGAACGAGGGCTTTAGTGTAACGCACTTGAGACACACACAGAAGTGTTCACAATGTGGGGCAGCACTCGAAGAAGCTGGGTCAAGAGGATCACCGAGAGTGAGGGCTGCAATCAAACTGGCTCTTCCCGTGGGCCGTGTGTTCCATTGTGGTGGTGCTGGCACATCTGGAGCCTCTGATGAGCAGACACCCTCCTAGGGTACTGCACAGTCACACACAGAGTGAATTAGTCTGTATTCCTCATTGTAAATTCAGCTGAACCTTCCCTCCGTGGTTGCTGGAGGCTGCCAATTTCTTCTCAATTTCCTTTTCTTCTCTGAGCTTAAAAAATGCACCTCTGCTAGCGTCTAACTTTCTCTTATGCCCTTCAGATTTTCAAAGTTTCTAGCCGCCAAAGGAGCTCCTAAGGTTTCTTTCAAGTAGATCAGTCCCTGATGCAGGGGTTGAGGGAAGACCCAGGATAGATGCTAACTCTAACCTAAGAGGATATTGCCTTACATAGAATTTTTAAAAAAAATGAGGCTGGAGAAATGGTTCAGTGAGTAAAAAGCACTGGTTGCTCTTCCAGAGGACCAGGATTTGATTCCTAGAACCCCTGTGGTAGCTAATATAACTCCAGCTCCATGGGATCCAGTCCCCTCTTCTGGCCTTCACTGGCATTGCATGCACGCTGTTCACAGATACACAAACAGGCAGAACAACCCAAACACATAAAAACTTTTAAAATAGTAAAGGTTAAAATTTTTTAAAGAGCTAAATAGACGCATTATACATATGCTAACTTCTGCACACATTACAGTTGGACTCGATGCTGTCATTATAATAACACCTTCTCTGCCTTTAATTTGATTCACTTCTAAATGAGTTGTTATAGAACCACCTATTTTTAGAGCATTCAAATGGGGGAAGGGGACTCTTTCCATTCTAGACCTTTAATTTTGCAGGTACAAAGTCAAAGCTCCAAGGAGGAAAAGGGGGCATTCCCATGGTGACACTTCAGGTTGAGGAGGCCTGAGGCCTTGATGATCTACTCTCCCATCTAAGACTCTTACCAACATACCCATCAGCCCACCCACCCCACGTACTGACTCCATGAATTATGTGATCAGCTGTCCAGAGTATGAACTACACATGACAAGAAGAAACAAAAATCCACTGAAAATAATTCAAAATCTTAAACAGCAATTCCCTAAGTCGGAGGGAGAAAGGGCTTTCGATTGCCCCTATCGCTTTCTGAGTCGGTAGTTGCTCTGCTTTGCTCACACACTCCATTCATTACCACTGTTTCCAGGTGGGAAAGGCTTTCTGCCTTCATCTGTGACTGCATGTGCAGATACAAACGTGCTAAGACACACACACGCGCACGCACGCACACACACTCACACACAGTTTCCAGAGTGGGTGGCTTTATGTCCTCAGCCATGATTGTGCCATATTAAACAGGCACACTGAACATACTTGTACACTGGTGCACATCTGTACATAATACAGCACACACAGGCAGATGGCACATTCATATACAGGCACATAGTGTACACCCATATACGCATGCATGGTTTCTAAAACAGCTGAATTTCTTCCCTCACCCATGACTGCACCACACAATGCATGCATCCGTACATCCATATAACATGCATTCTGGGTACATACATAGAGACATCATTTTGATCCCAGGGTTCTAGTCCTCCCGAATCCCTTCCATCCCACTCCCCAAGTTCAAGCCTCTGGAAATATACTATTCTCCCTCCATTTAGTCCCTTTCTGGACACTAGGTCAACTTCAGCTCAAGATTTCAGTCAGGATGGAGACATGCAGGGCACAGGGTAAGCAAGAGTAAAACCATGTTTTGTATCTGGCCTCAGCATCTGTGGCCCATGGGGATACTCACTGTTCCATGAACCTACTGGCCCAGTGCTAGCTTAGACCCTCCCCCCACTCCTCACTCACCAATGCCTCTGTAGTCAGGAAGTCTGAAGCGACTCTCCTGCCTACAACCCGGAGTTGGGAATACACCTTCTGAAACAAGACTACCTGCTTGGACCACATAAAGGCTCAGACAACAGCAGGCCCTGTTTTCCCTCCCAGCTCTGAAACTTAGTGGACCAGGGTTGGGTGTTCAACCAAGTAAACCTCCCAAAAGCCTGGAATTATGCACCTCAGGTGGACTTTGGCCAGCTGAAGCGCTGCATAAATGTAGTTGCATTTCCCTTCTGTGGAGAGTATGTTCCATAGAAACGTCATGGGAAGGGAAGAGCACAGAAACCTGCCCAAGACCCTGTGACCCTGCCTGTGCTCCGCACTCCCCTGTGTGTCCAATGACACAGCTGTGGTGATGACTCAACCACAGTGGGACAATGTGTCAAGTCCCGTGGATCCTAGTGAGCTGTCCAGCATAGGGTGGTCTTGGTGACCCTAGATTATTCCACTTCCTCTGCCACTGGGAAGCACAGCGGGCCGAGAGGCTGTGGTCAGACACCTAAGTCATCACGAGGATAGCCATTTGCTGGTTTGCCCTTTCCTGCCACGAGCGTGTATCTGGGTGCATCAGGAACCATAGCAAGGGCTTCACAGTGACGCTGTAGGCACAGACAGCCCCTTACCTCCTTTAGAGCTGACAGTTTATAGAGAAGAGCGAGAGGAACTGACTGACTGGCCAGCTCCCAGGAGAGATGCTGGCTGCGGAGGGTACAGAGTGCAATTAGGAGTCCCCTGCCAGCTCCAAGCCCCTCCAACTGGAGACTGTGAGGCCACTACCTGCACCTCATGGCAGTGTGACATGTTTAAAGAAGGCAGCCTCAGGGCCACAGCCTGCTTTTTCTCTGGTGAGCGAGCAGGTAATGAAACTTCAGTATTGGGTTGCAGTGAGAATGGGGATACCCTGTAAGTTGGCAACACATCCAGGGGCTCAACTCATGGAACCAAAAATGTGGGGTGGGGATGAGGGTAGGATGGTAACAACAGGGCTGTCCCTGATCCCGCCCCCTGCACTTGCAGTGGGAAGCTCAGACAGCAGGCATGAGGACTCCTTTGGAGCTGCAGAAGCAACACACATGGGTAGCGCAAGAAATGGCCCTGGCATATGGATGAGGAAACAGCATGCTGATTTATGTCAAAACAGAGTCAGGGAGCGGCCCTGCCGCCTGTGTTTGCCTTGGGAACTTCCACAGGCTCTCAGCTGTTGGGAAACAGTAAGCTGTTGGCACGGGAGATGAACACCTTCCTGGGTCCCCAGGAGTGCAGCTTGGATTGAAATCAACGGCTGCAGATGGTAACACTGGGAAAAAAGCTGGGGGCCCACAGGATACAGAGACAGAGTTCCCATCTGGGGAACCTACTGGGAAGGCTGGGACCCTGCAGCCCCCAAACACTATGCTCCAGGGTTCCCAGAGTAATCCACCACCAGACACTAGAGAACGGGCTAAAAGCAGAATCTTCCTGATAAGCTGTTTGTCCGGTCACATTAGCCAAACATGTTCAGGCCAGACAGAACCAAGTGGCATACCAAGGCCATTTTGGAGCCAAAGTCTCATTCCCAACACTAATTTGGGATAATATCAAGGATAGACAACCTGATCAGAGAGCGATTTAGCGTCTTCCTTTCTCACAGCCATTCCAGCTAAACCCCTGGTCTAGCAGATGAACCCAGTCCCCCCAGCTTCCCTCAGTGGCCTGCTCCCCATAGCCTCAGGTCAGTCCAGTCCCTCACCTCAGTCCAGTGAGAAGAGCACTGGCTGCTCACACTGACTGCCCCTTAGAGCTAGGCAGGGACTAGATGCTCCTGGCCTCCTGCTGGGGCTTCCCAGAGGTGCCGACAACTGTGTATATGTTCTCTCTCCCCAGCTCAGAAGCTTCTCTGAGGCCCTAAGTACCCGGCCTATGAACCAGAATGGGGGGTGGGGGTGGTCGCAGGTCTCCCTGCTTTGATATCTGCCAGCTGGCAGGCACAGCTGCGGATCCTGCACAGGCCGGCCTCTTGCTGCTCTGTAACTCACTTCCCTGACTCTCCTGAGCAGGGCTCAGCTTGATCCCTGGCTCAAGCTCCCTTTGAAACTCCTTCTCCCTTTGAAGCATCTAAATTGCTACTGCAGGACTGGATGCGGCACTCAACCCTCTCAGCCCCTCCTCCTGGGGCTCCAGCTTGAAGGCAGCAGACTGGGGAGGCGTGTCTCAGCCTCTGGGGTCACGTGAGCCAACCTTTGCAATCAGCCTGTTCTGTATATGACTGTGTGTGTTCTGTGGGCTATTTCTCTAGAGGACTATGCTCGCCCTGGAGTCGCTGCTGTCCTCCCTGCTAAGCAAGGCCAGAAGCACCAGGAAACAGTTGTGGTTGCCTCTGGGACCCCAGTGCTTTGAGAACCCAATTCAAGAATCTGAGTGTCACTTTGTTTAGGTGGAAAATCCAGGAGCCTGACCTCCCTATGCTCAATCTTCCAACCATTCCGCAGAGGGCAGGCAAGAGAAGCAGGGAAAGGCTGGGCCACAACCTGGGTCATAGAAGGTCTATGCAATTTCCATTGCTCCCACCCAAAGTGCACCAGTGGGGGGCCTCTAGTGATCTCTCTTTTGTCCCATCCTCTTAGGGGAGGACCTGGAGAGGATAGGGAATGGGTGGGTTGCTGCTACAGAGTGCTGTATGCTAGGCACTGTGGTAAAGAGGCAAATGGAGATTGGAGGTAGACAAGAGAGCATAGCACCAGGCAGGGAGGGAGATTTGTACTACAGGAATTGTGCTGTGCCCTAGGCTTACTTTCATTCACCAGGCTGCACAGTGGTCTCACCTAAAGGCTTGGAGTCACAGCCCTGGTGCCACAGCTCCGAGTTCTGGAGAACACGGGGCAGCAGAGTGACTACAATGGGTACTGTAGTCCCCCCTCCTACCCTGTCAGCTTAGTCTGGAGACACAGACAACACTTGGTCCATTCCTACCCGGGGGCCCCCACCTCAGCTCTTAGAAGACTGTTAAAAGGGAGGGGCCTTGCCTGGGTAAAGGGAAGGAGTAATTTCAGGGGTGGGGGCAGGCTAGGCACTTCCAGGCCTTTGTTCATGACAGACAGACAGGCTAAGGCCAGTACTTCAAGACTCTGCCTGTTCCTACTGGAAACTGAGCACGTTGCTCAGCCCCCCTTCGCCTTAGATATAACCAACCCGACGGGTGGATGTGCACACACACAACCAAGTGCACAGGCTCTTCCATGCAGGTGCACACACATAATCAAATACATAAGCACTTATCCCTGCATCCCTCCTCCAAGGCACACAGATGTGAGCGCTTTTCACCTGCTTCCTATTGGCTCTTGGATTCTTCTCCCATCTTGGCTGCAGGCAGCTGCTCTCGGCTGACGGTGGGGGTGTCCTGCTTACGTTTCTGACACTGACCTCTCTAGCAGTGACATCTCTTATTAATGGCCTCACAGCCGCGCTATGAAAGGATCCATTATTGCACAGACCAAGATGGTCACGTTATAGATGGGCGGCAGCTGCTCCCCAGGCGAAAGCTCCTGAGGAAGAGAGCGAACTAGACAATGGAGCAGCGAGGGGGAGGGGATACCCTCAATTTCCCAGCAGTTGTTCCAGTCTGGCCTGAGATTTTGTGCAACACACTCAGGCCAGGAGTGTTGCCAGGAGAAAGGAAGATTGTAGACGGAGCACAAATTAAAGCATTGCATCCAGGATGAATTGGAATGGGGTATGAAGTATTTCCCTGAGCTGGATATTGGTGTCACTTGACCCAATATCTTCAATCCTCAGTGGGTACATAGAAACCACACACACACACACACACACACACACACACACGCGAGATTCCCCCAGAACAAGAAGCACCACTCACAGGTATACAGCATGCAGGTCCAAAGGGTGAGAGGTAACACCGGGCAGGAAGGAAGTCACCTACATCTATGGATGTTTCTGGGTGAATTTCAACACAGTGATGTGAAGTGCAAAGTCTATATGCACCAGGGCCTCCCTAAAGACCCAAGAACCAAGGAGAGCTATCTTTTTAGCAGCACCGGAGTTCTCTGCAAAGCTCTAGGGGGAAGGGCCAGCTAGGCCTGCACCATATGTCAGACCTGGTGTTGGCTGTATGTAATGGCCCCATGGAGGTCACACATATGAAAGGACCCAACACCAATTACTGATTAGATCCTGTAACTATTGTGTGGCAGGCCCCAGTAGCAGGGTGGGGCAGTCTGCCAGGCAGGGACTAGATGCTCCTTAGAGGCTAGAGAAAATCTTTTCAGACATAGCAACTGTCCTAGGAGGGGCCAGTCTCAAACTCAGTGTTCACACTTACGGAACCATTGCTAAACTACTGTACCTTTTTGTTTCTGAATGAGATATACCAAGTCAGTAAGAAGATCTGTTCCTTGGGTTAAAATGGAGAATATTATTTTTTTATTCTATGTCTGCACAATGCTCATGGACTATGGGCGTTTTCTGAGAGAAGCAGTTTGTCCTTGGATTGAGGGTTGACACCACCATTTCTAGCTGGCCTGGGCACATCGGAAGCAGCCTGAGACTGCACTCAGAAGGGTTTGCTCATTGGCATTCGAGCGCTGGCTTCGCGAGGAGCTGTAAATCTGAGGCTACTGACAGTTAATCTCACACTCCGTGAGCTTCCAGACCCAGAGCTGGAAGGAACGCAGTCCCTGGAGATACAACCAATCCCCAGGATCAAATGGAACCAGAGAGTTTGCCTGGACCTACAGGGAAGATGCCACCAGCAGCTTTATCCTGTCTGCACCCCAGGATGGGCACAGAGCAGGGGCATGCCAGCCGGGATGCACCACCAAATAGGGGCTTATTCAAGACAAGCAGAAGGGCTCATCAGGGAGGGGAGGAGCTCCCTATAAGAGGTTCAGGGGACAAGGCCACCCCTGAAAATTGAACTACCTTCACAGTGCCTGCAGCACAAAATGAATTGGACATTTGGAAGGAAACAAAGAAGAAAATATCTGTTACTCAGAACTAGCCAACGTTTTCTTTCTTCACATACCACAAAGTTCACTACTAAAAAAGTTGATACTTTTTTTGACTCTATGTAAGCATTCATGTTTACATGTATGTACGTATGTAGGTAGAGCCCAGAGGTTGACACCTGGTTCTTTCTCCATCACTGTCTACTTTATATGTTGAGGAAAGGTCTCTAATTGAACCTGAGGTTCCCTGATTCAGACAGTCTAGCTAGCCAGCTTGCTCTGGAGTCCCTGTCTCTGACCTCCATCTTGAGAGGTTCCTGGCAGGTTGTCACACGGACCCAGATTTTACGTGGGAGCTGGGCATGGAAACTCCAGCCCTCATTGTTACTTTCCAAGCCAAGACAAAAGGCTGAAGTGCCAATTCAATACATCAGAGCAGATCTGGCTGCCAGCTTGTCCCTACATCCCTCAGTCCTTACCTGTTACAGGACCCTCCTAGCTGGCATGAACTTCTCCAGCCCAGGTGCCTGGATTGCTCTTCCCTATATAATCCTACCATTTTGGTTACCTGCTCTTTGTACATTCGGACCTCCTGGCTGCTGTACTGATCCCCCCTTCTCCCCCGTGTCTTTTCCCCTCCCTCTCTTCCCACATGGCACAGCTCAGTCTGGTCACAACCACCTTGGATTCTCCTAGATGTCCCTGTCCCTGCCTCTGGCTATGCTCTCCCTACAATAAACATTTTCCTCCGCCATACCTAGGAGCAGTCATGCTTTCTTTTTTTGCATTCGCTCATGTTTGCACATTGAGCATTTCCCCACTGAGCAATCCCAGTTGATCAATTAGACTTTATCAAAATTACAAGCTCTATATGACATGCTCTTGAGACTCAAGAGAAACCAAGGACTGGGAGGTGGGCATGGAGGCTAACACCTGTGATACCAGCCCAGGAGGCTGAAGCAAGAGAAATGCTGTGAGCCTAGGGCTAGCCTGGGATACACAGTGAGTGCCTAGACTTCCCAGCAAGACTCTTATTTGTGTGCATGCATGTGTGTGTGGGTGTATGTATATGGGTGCATGCATACATTTATGCTCATGTGTATGAGGAGGATTGGAAGACAGCCTCAGGTGTCACTTCTCGGGCACCATCTTCTCTTCATCTATTTTTAGATGAGTTCTTCATTGACCTGAAACTTACCATGTCAACTGGGCTGGCCGGGCAGTGGATCTGTCCCCACAGTGCTGTGGTTACAAGCACGCACCACAATGCTTGGCTTTTGTGTTGTTGTTTTGTTTTGTTTTAATGTGGATTCTGGGAATCACACTTAAGTCCTCCTATTTGCATGACAGGTACTTTATCAACTGAGCCATCTCCCAATAAAGACTTTAAAAAAAAAAGCTGGGTGGTGGTGGTGCACTTCTTTAATCCCAGAACTCAGGAGGCAGAGGCAGGCGGATCTCTGTGAGTTCGAGGCCAGCCTGGTCTACAGAGCGAGTTCTAGGAACAGGCTCCAAAGCTACACAGAGAAAACCCTGTCTGGAAAAAAAATAACAACAAAAGGAAATACCTTTGAATTTTATACATATATCCAATAAGCAAATGTGTCTATACTATATGTGGATAAAAGCTTAAAGCAGTGCATTAGGAGACTATAACAACCCATTTCAAAAATGGGTAAATAAGAAGAGAAATGTTGCCAAAGAAAATACATGGATTGGAAAATCAGCACAAAAAGACACTCAACCCTGTCTGCCATTAGAAACATGCAAACTACACCAAAATAAGACGCTGCAAAGCCAGCCAGGCAAAGCCCCACGGGGATGCAGGTGCTCTCCTGCATTGCTGTGGGACACAAACGGCGGGGCACAGTGGCACTGAACAGCTCCCTATAAAACGAAACATGTTGGCCCAGGCAATCCAGAAGTCCCGTCATAGGTATTGACCCAAGAAAAATGAAGGCTCCCATGCATTGAACCCTGCATGCAAGTGCTACTGCAGCGCTGCTTGTAATTGCCCTAAAACTGGATGCTGCCCTGATGCCCTTCAGCTGGAGATGCTCCCAAGTAAAAAGGGATGCTCTGGTCAGCCACAAAACAATATGGAGGAGAGTAGGGTCCCAATACTGCAGATTACGTGATTCTATTTATATGACTTGAAATGGCAAAACTGAAGGGAGGAAACAGACCAGGGGGCTACCAGGATGGGCTGAGGGGCTCAATAGCAAAAGGCTGAGGAGGGGGTCTGTCTGTCTAGACGGCGGTGGACAATGTGTCAAAACCCAGAGAACACTTACTGCACATCATAAACAGTAAACACTATTACATGTGAATTTTTTTAAAAAATATCAGAATGTGGGGTAAAGAGCATACAGGATGTGACACAGGACCTCAAATGTTAGGGACAGAGCATAACTGCACTGGAGAGGAAGGACAGAGAAGGACTCCCTAAATTATTGTGCTGGCTAGTCTTACGTCAATTTGACATGAGCTAGAGTCATCAGAGAGGAGGGAATGCCTTTATAAGACTGTAGCAAAGGTGTTTCCTTCATGATCCATGGGATAGGGCCCAGCCCATAGTGGGTGGTGCCATTTCTGACATGGTGGTCCTGGGTTCCCTAAGAAAACAGGCTGAACAAGCCAGTAGCCAGCACTCCTCCATGGCCTCTCCATCAGCTCTTGCCTCCAGGTCCCCATCCTGTTTGAGTTCCTGTCCTGACTTCATCTGCCAATGAACTGTGATAAGGAAGTGGAAGCCGAATAAACTCTTTCCTTCCTAGGTTGCTCTGGTCATGGTGTTTCATTGCAGCAACGGTAACTCTGGCTAAGATAGCTATTTTGGAGAAAAACATTTTGTCTGGACACTGTAAGACTGAGGACAACCAGAGTTTTAGCTTGCAAGTTGACCTGTGACCTCCATATAGTGCCATGGCATGAAGAGAATGTGTACAGTCCTGTGCACATACATAATTTTAAAATTAAAGCAATAAAACCTTTCTATACCTATTTTTTGTAATTTTGAACAGCTCACAGGATGAATGGTGACGCCCAGTCAGAAAGCAGGTGAATCTGTCACTGCCTTTACTGTATCACATGGACATCAGCCAGCAGTCCCCAGAGTGGCATCTGGGACAGAAACAGGCACAGTCCCTTGGATTTGATCCTCAGACAAGAGGGACCTCAGGTTTTCTTGGCCAGGTGTGATGTTTCGTTTGTGATCTAACAAAGGAAGCTTGCCTGAAGATCGGAGTGTGGAGCTAGCCACTAGTTAGCCATAGAGGCCAGGCAGTGATGGCGCACACCTTTAATCCCAGCACTTGTGAGGCAGAGGCAGATGGGTCTCTGTGAGTTCAAGGCCACCCTGGGCTACAGGAGACTGACTCTGTCTAAAAGAGAAACAGAGCTATGGTGCTGTGGCTCACACCTTTAATCCTCATGCTTGGAAGTCACACACCTTTAATCTCAGGTGGAGACAGGAAAGGATATGGCTGGGTGGAGAGAGGAATATAAGATGGGAGGAGACAGGAGCTCAGGGCATTCAGTCTGAGGACTTGTAGAGAGAGGACACCCCATTCAGTCTGAGGATTTCATAGAGGTAAGAACTAGCGGCTGGCTGCTCTGCTTCTCTGATCTTTCAGCTTTCAGCCCCTAATATCTGACTCTGGGTTTTTATTATTAAGACCAATTAGAAATCGTTCAACAGCCAGGAGCTGAGATTATAGCATAGAATCCTCACAAACAGGCTGGAGACTGACAACCATGGGAGAGGACCCTAGTGCAGCAGCCTCAGGTAGGGTAGGCAAATGTCACTGTGGTCACACCCATAGCCAGCTCCAGGCCTCTTCATCACTTGGAGCCTCAGGAGTCAGGGCTCTGACCCTTACCTCTCTGGTCCCTGCAGCTCTGGGAGCTGCTGGGTAGGTTTCTGACCCACTGCCTGTTTCTGTCCCACCGGAGTTGCAAGGCCTGTGGTGACCGTTCCTTGTTGATCCTCCAGAGCCAGTACTTCTGCAGGCACTAGAGTATTGCACCCCAGCTCCATGCACCTTTCCTTACCCGCTGTGTCTGAGCAGCCTCTCTCTGATCAGGGAGAAGGAGAATGTTTGCTTGTCCCTGCACCACTTGGGATCAATCCCTTCTCCATGATTGCTGGTTCCTTTTATTATATAATATGCAGGCAATCCAGCCAGCTTCAGGGAGCCTCTGGCTCTGGCTCCTGGGCTCTGTAGCATGCTGGCACCCAAGCTAAAAAGTAGCCACGACTTCTCACTCTCCTTCCCTCTACCTTGACCACTCCGACTTTAGTGTCCAGGGAGCAGGAGATGGTCTGAGTAGAGCCCAGACTCACAAAATGTTTTTCTTTGGGAAAGGGGGCACTGATAGTTATAGTTTGAACACAAAATATCCCAACAAACTCAAGTTGTCAATCATGCTTGGTCACTAGCTAGTAGCATTCTTTTTGTTGTTGTTGTTGTTGGTGGTTTGTTTTGAAATATAGTCTCACTATGTAGCCCAATCTAAGCTGAAACTCATGATTCTCCTCCTGCCTCAGCCTTCCAAGTGCTGGGATTACAGGTCTATGCCACCACACCTGGTTGGTGGCACTACCTTGAGAGGGTCTAGAATCTTCAGAAGGCAGGTCTGAGCTGGAGGAAGTAGGTAATAGGGGACGGGACCCTGGAAGTGTCTTGTCTCTGTCCCCATCCTGTCCCTCTCCCTTGTTGCTTACTGTCTGTTCTGAGATGAGTAGCTTTGCCATCAGGATCTGTGCCTCATCACAGCCCTAGAAACCCAGACCCAGCCGCAAAGGACCAAGCCCTCTGAAACCCTGAAGCTGTTCCATCAGGTTATTTTGGTCACAGCAACACAAACATAACTAGTATGCTGCCTGTGTCTATTACTGTTCATTAATGTCAGAAGCATCTCTGAGGGGACCAGTCCTGCCTATGCTCCTAGAACTCCCTACACAGCCCTGTCTCCCCTCTGTCCTTGTTTGTTTGGTTTTCAGTTTGGCACAAGCTAGAGTTGTTTGAGAAGAGGGAACCACAAATGATAAAATGCCTGCATCAGATTGGCCCGTAGGAAAGCCTGTGGGGCATTTTCTCAATCAGTGAACAATGTGGGAGGGCTCAGATCGTTGTGGATGGCGCTGCCCTTAGACAGGTTTCCTAGGCTATATAAGAGCTGGAGTGGTGGCTCAGTGGTTAAGACACTGGCTGCTCTTCCAGAGGACCCAGATTTCCAGCACCCACACTATGTCTTACAACCATCCATTACTACAGTTCCGTGGATCTAACACCCTCTTCTGGCCCTGAGAGCACCACGTATGCACTTTGTGCACATACATAAATGCAGGTAAAACACTCATGCACATTAAACACACACACACACACACACACACACACACACACACGAGGAAGAGTAGGAGGAAGAAGAGGAGGAAAGGCTTAGAAAGCCAGAAGGATTGAGCTAGTAAATGACACTCTTTCACGGCTTCTGCATCCCTTCCTGCCTCCAGGTTCCTGCCCCGGTTGAGTTCCTGCCCTGACCTCCCTGGATCACGGACTACTTTCCTCCCAAGTTGCTTTTAGTCATGGTGTTTAACACAGCAACAGAAATTCTAATACAGCCTTCATGTGGGAACTGTTTGGACTTAAGGTGTTGTAGCTCTGTAAACCCTAGAGGTCCACCTGCCCACAAGCAAAGGAGTGATTGCAGCCAATGGGACATGCACACCCTGCCTCCTAGGAGTCTCCCTAGGAATTTAGGGCTGTTTCCACAGGAAGCCAGCATTGAGACCTGTGTCTACTGTCCTTCACCCAGCTTCTGGCAACCTTTAAGGCCAGACACGTGATGATCTGAGGTTGGGATTGTTCCTGCCAAGCAAGTGGGAAAACACCCCAGTGATAGAGTGGGCTTGGGTACAAAAGGCACACACACAGCAGGGGCCTGAGCGGCTGCGACCTGTTGCTTAGTCATGCTGGGTTTGCTTGGTTGGAGCGCCCCCGTGTGGCACACGCTGGCATTTCCTGTAGCGCTGAGCCAGGCAGCCTAGAACAAGCCTAGAACAGCCCTAGGAAGAGGGTTGGTGGGAAGTCCATCTTGCTGAGTGACTCACAAGAGCCAGCTCACTCTCCACAGGGCATGCTAGTCTTACTGAACAATAGACACCCTTGCTGTGGAAGAGAGGTTCAGTTTAGAGGGCCCAGCCTACAGGGCCTCCCAGAGTGGAAAGACGTGGGAGAGACGGACACACGGGTGCTGAGCCAGACGAGGTGGGCGATCATGAGGAAGAATGCGTGCACAGGAGAAAGCACTCATCTATAGGCTATACGGTAGAAAGAGGGCTAGCCTCTGCCACCCTAAGGCATGTGCTGGGTCTCTACAGGTGACGTGTCCACAGGTCCCATCCCCTGCCTCCATACATTCCCTGCCCCTAGGCTCAGCAATAGGTTCCACCATGTTCCCTCTTAAGTTCTAGGCTCTGCTCTGTCAGTGGCAGGGCAGGTGACCTCACCAGGAACTCTTATACAGTTCTAGGTGGTGAGATGTCTCGGCCGAAGGAGCCACACTGGAGCCAAGTGCCTCATTGCAAGTTGTAGGTAGCCCTGGGTGTGAGGACCTGGTTTCCGTGCCCTTCCCCAAACTGGGCAATCTTCATCCCTCAGAGGAAGCTGAATTCTGCTGTGGCAGGCCTCCATGTCCCAAGAGATACACACACCCAGACAGCATCTGCCCAGTTCCCAAAGAGCCTCAGAGTGTCCCTGGGAAACCTGTTCTCAGTCACCTCCTCCCCACAGGGGTCTTGATGCAGCCCAGAGGGAACCTGAGGCCAACAGGATCATTCTGTCATGGGTATGTGTTCAAAACACACAGTATAGCTAGGGTTGTCATCGCACTATTCAGAAGGCTGAGTCAGCAGGATCGCCATTTCAACCCCTGGGGTACAGAATGAGTTCTGGGCAACTTACTGAGACACTGTTTGAAAATGAAAACTAAAAAGAAGGTTAGGGCTATAGCTCAGGGGTAGAGAGTTTTCCTCGATTATGCTGGGCCCTGGGTTTAATCCGTGTTATGTGTGTAGTGGATAGAAAGTTTTAACCCACGCTGTAGCTGCTTCTGCCATCTGCCATGGGGACTGGGCAGGATGGGGCACCTTGTATCTCAAGGCAGAGCTTCCTGTCTGTAGGGATGGGGAAGAAGCTGCCCTCCCCTGCTTGTCTCCTTTGAGCTTTGGGAATTCCACTGCACTGCGGAGGGAAGTCCTCACTAGGTGGGGTCCAGCCACAGGCACAGAGGGGTCCACAGATGAGACAGGAAGTTGCACCTGCGTGGGGCTGGAGTGCACTAGTCAGGACAACTCAGGTGATTCCTCAAAGGGCACTGGCATCTGAGTTAGCACGAACAGGGAAGGTGAGGATCCTACATCTGTGGGCTACATCCGGAAATGGCTGTGGGGAGCCCCCATGACCTACTGGCCCTCATAGCCACTCCAGGCTCAGAGAGGGAGACCTCATTCACACCTCAAAGGGCTCATTCAGTCTAGTAAGAGTACCAGGCTGCCAAATAGTGCGGGAAGGAGGGCTGTCCCCAGTGGACAGATGTTGCCACCTACCTGCAGGCCATTGTGCGGTGGCTGCCTTCTGAAGTTCATGGAACCTTTGGTGCATCTTATCTTCACCTTCCCTCCGGGACCCGGCTTCTCGTGTGTACAGGTTCTGGATGAAGCCATTCTCAGCCACCATCACCACCTGCCCTTGCCACCTGCAGTTCTCGGCTAGGCCCACGGGCTGAGGGTCTTCCTGGCCAGGAGGGCCATGCCTCCACTATGTCTGGGCTGTGCTTTGATCCTCATTCTTCCAGGCCAGGCCTCTGTAGGCTCAACTCATATGCCCCTTGGCTTCTTCCTCTGCTTGTCCCACTACGCTCCAAGCCAGCAAGCAGACCAGGATAAGATTCTAGCCTTTGTGCCTGGGGGTACGGTAGGAGGCCAGTGTGTGTGTGTGTGGGGGGGGTGTCACAACTCTCATCTGTCCTCACAGAGATGCCAACGTAACAGAACAAGGTTATCTGGGCAAGGAATCTGTCCATCAGCAAGTGTTCAGGACCACAGTGAATGATTTCAATGACACCCAGGGTGTCACAGGGAACCCCTCCTGGTCACCACTGTGACCACAGCCTTCATCTTGCCATTAGGGACAAGTCTGGGCAGTTCTGAGATCTTCCAAGAGTATTGATGGTCACTATGGGAACAAGGGGGGATGTCCAGTGTGGGCTCCAGCACAGGAGCAGTTCTTACCCCTGCATGGCAGGGAATCTTACACATCGCTGTGATTGGGAGGAGGCCTACTCTAGGAGCTGAAGGTCACCAGGACTCAGTAGCCAAGGCTAGGCCTCCCCTAGAGAAGCACTAGTCAGCAAGACAAGTTCTTGTCCTGTCACCCCAAGGGGACAGTGACTGCAGCTCACAGTGTTTTTGCCCTCATCCTCCACAGGGCAGGGCACAGAGCCCAAACCCTCTCGAGTCTTCAGTGTTGAGATCCAGTTTCCCATGCTTCCTGTGGCACCTGCTGCTCTCTGGTCCTGTTGGAGGGCAAAGGTTCACCTTTGCTGAGGACTAGAAGACAGATACAAGGATGGGACTTAGGGGATGAAGGAAGGGCCCCCGGGAAAAGATCTCTCTGTAGCCTCTAAACAGCAGATCCAGGGGCCTGAGAGGAGCCGTGTCATTGTGTCCCACCAGAAAGTGGTGACCAAGTGTGGTGTATGGCCTTTGTGTGCAGGGCTCTACCCATTAGTGCCATTCCTGTGATTGTAGGTAACCTAGTGATTTGGGGACATGGAACTTGAGTCACAGAGGATACAGGAAAGTTACAAAGTGCTGCCTAGTGGATACTGACTTCTGAGTAGGTGCTGGTCCTGAGAATGCCTTGTACTCTCTCTCGTGGACCCAGTGCCTGGAGAAGGGATTTTGGTTTCTAAAAGGTGGGTAGCTTTTCAAGGAGCCTTCTGGAAGACCCAGGAGGGGCCTTTATGCTTCTATGAGGGCAAGCAGGCAGCTGACTGAGCAACAGGGACCGCTATTATCTCCCAGAAGGAGTAGGAAATATCAGCCTCTTAAGTACTCACCAGTTCAGGGTGCCCAGAACAGCTATGACCAGAGAATGAAAGCTAGAGAGAAAAACAAGAACAAAAATAAAAACTGAAAAGGAAAGGGGAGGATGGAGAAACACAAGGAGAGAGAAAGAAAAATAAGAGTTTGTAGCATGTCTGTAAAGAAACAAGCTATGAGCATAGACAGAGAGGGACCGTGGCCAGCTAGGAGGAGCAGGCAAGGACAGGATGTGTACAGGGGCTTTGTGAGAACCCTAAGCTTAGGGTGACAATGCTACCCCAAATAACGCTGGGAGACTAGGAACCATTTAAGGCTAAGTTGTGGGCTCTACGCCCCTACATGGCACACCAAGACTCCCAGGGCCAGGCGCCTACTGAGAGTCACATAGCCGAGGATGACACCGGAACAGGAAGACACTTCCAGTACCCAGCACATACAAGTACTATTGTTTTGGCAGTGGTACCTTTATAAACAACAAAATATACTGATACCCTGAATAGATTTGACTTGAAACATTGGTTGGGTTGGGGGTGGGGGCCAGTTGAACTTGAAGAAAAAATCAAGCATTGCATTCAACCATTTGATGAAATTAGAAAGCTCAGATGGCAAACTTAACATTGCTCTAGTGTTAATTCAAACACGTGCCCTTGGGTTAAGACACCACAAAATGAAGCAAGCATACAGTCTGAGAAAGACTTTGTCACCTTAGAGGTTTGCATTTATTTGATGGGCAAGTAGCCCATATAGTAGCTAACATGTCCGCCTAGCTTTGAGTCACCTAGCAGTCCCCAGTTTGTCACTTCTCTCTAAAGAGTGGAAGTCTTTCCCCAGGGCTCCATCTTTGGTGGCACCAATGTCCTCAGACAGTCAGGTCAGGATTATAGTGTTAGAAACTCAGGTAAACAAGACTGCGCCCCCTCTTGGCATCGCTGGGCACCCAGTGTGCATGTAGGGTGTTTGCCCATGTGGTCTGGAGTTTGTAGGCAGTCCCTGTAGAAACCTTGTTTCAAAGCATATGCCTGCTTGATTCTGGGGTCCTATCTACATGGTAGACCCTAGGAATTTATGTGAGGTCTGTTGAGCAGTGGCAACAAAATGCTCCACAGATTACAATTTTTGTCACTTCTAAGGCTGTCTGGGCTGAAATAGAAAACTGCTGGGGACTGCTCTGCAGAAGGCAGAGAACACCTCCAAGCCATGGCTAGGGCTGGTGAGGAGATTACCTAGACGGTATCCTGCCCAAGCGCTGTCCCGCTGACCACTTCCTGCATCTTGTCACTTTGATGAGATCTATCCATGGGTATGAACAATCATAAGACTCAAGACAGCATCTGACTCCAGAAACGTGGGAACTAGCTCTAGCCCAGACCACACAGGATACAGAAAAGCAAGCACAGCATTCCGCAGACAGCAGGGAACTCTGGGCACATTCTCTTCAACTTGGTCTGGGGAGCACTGAGTCTGTGGATGCCAGTGGACAGAGGCCCTGCACCCCAGGCTGTAGAGTCAGGGTCCAGAGAAAGCACCTAAGCAGACACCCCAGCATCTCTGGTCTTGAAGACACTCACTGGGCATCAGGGGCAAAAGATCTCTGGGCCCTGAGAACAGCTCTTGGGGATCATGGCCCATCTTTCAGGAATCTGATTCTCAGACAGCCAAGCGTGATAAACCTGGAGGATTAACCCTTCTGCACCACCCAGGACACCAGTTTGACCTAGGTTACTGGTCCACCATATGGATCCTGAGGGGAAACTGAGGCAGTACAAAGGCTCCTGGCTCTGGCCCAGTATACCCATAGCTCCTGCCCAATGGTCTCCTTTCTGTTCATCTCCACTCTGCTCTGCATGGGCTAGATTGCAGGCCAGGTCTCAGCTGCGAGACCCGAGCTTGTGTTTTTTTTTTTTTTTAATCTATAGATGCCAGGCAACCCACCCCCAACCCCGCACCCTCCAGCCACACCCTCCCCCACTCATTTGCTTTACCTTTTCTTCCAGCTCCTTTATTTGTCTCTTCTGGGTTTCTATTCTTTCTTCTAACTCTTTTATTCTCTGCAATGTTAAAAGGAGGAAGACATTCAATAAACAGAGGATTGGAGTACCAACTCTAAGAGGGTCAAGAGCACCCCTCACTTATTTGGTAGACAATAGCCCACAAAGCAGCTACTGTGTTGCTGCCAGCCACAGCTCACCACTTCTCCTTTGATGGGACCAATGTCCCCTGACTTGGTCAGGTCAGAAACTATACTGTTTAAGTGGGAGAGCAAGGAGTTAGCTTATGTCCTTCCCAGGGCCTTTATACAGAGCAATGGGCAACCAGCCTGCAGAGCTACCAACTAGAACTATCCTTCTGCAGCTGAGGCCTGGGGACTTGGAAGCAGCTGAGTGCTTCCAAGTGACAACTGGAGCAAGAGGGACGGGGTGACCTTCCTAACCCTGACTACCCTGGAGCCCAAAGGGCCACAGTAGGCCCATGAGCAAAGGGGCATGGGCACATCCTAGTGGTTGATAAGCCCTGTCCTGTGCCTACTGACCGCCATGGGAAGGTAGCATCCATCTAGTAGGAGTTTATCGTAATCTGCAGTCTGAGTGCTTTGTGTGTTTAGGATGGTCTGGCTTGAGTTGTATTCATAGAAGCTGCTTTCGGGCCAGCCACACAGGCAGAAGCTGTGACAGACATAAACCACAGGGCTGGGTAATGGTTGGTTAGCTGCTGTCCACAGACAACACTCTTACCATTAGGGGACAGTGTCATGTAGGAGACCTAGGAGTCCATGGAGAGCTACCGCTCAAAGGCTTTGGTTAGCAACACAATTGCTAGACTAGGAGCTAGTTAGGGAGGGACACAGACTCAGTGAGAAAGGGTGTGGTCACTGGAGGACACAGCTGTTGGATGTGTGCCCCCCCCCCACCGGGAAGCTGGGTCTTGGGAAGCCCAGCTGACCCTCTATCCCCACCCCGCCAGCCATCGGCACCTGCTGTGCAATCTGTAGCAGCTCCATGCGCTCCCTCAGGATCTGGGCATCGCGCTCCCGTAGCTCGCTCATGACCTGGCGCTTCCACTGCTCCACTGCCACCTTGAGCTTCTCACGCTCCTCTTCTGACAGCAGCTCAGCCACTTTGGCCCCGGCTTCCTGCTGCAGGGCATCATACAACATGGCTTCCAGCTCCAGGATGTGCTGGGGACAGGAGACAGGCATCAGCCCTCCCCTTCTTTAGGAGTGGGCCCACTCGCTCCACGGTAGACAGCCTTGCCTCTCAGCAGAGTTCCTACTGGGAAGGAAGTATGCCCAGTGGTCTCCAGAGGAAGGGCCTGGAGGGTCACAAACACCCTACTTTCCTATCTAGCAGGGCCAAACACCAGCTCTGACTCTCTGCCGATGTCCTGGTACCACAGCGTGCTTGTGTTTCTGCTTCAGTGACTGCTCAGAGAAAAGGGAACTTTAGGGAAATCAGAACCACAGTCTTCCACTGTTTATTTGGTGCTGGGGAGGGAACCCAGAGCCTCAGGCATGTTAGGGCAACAACACTATCAAGGAGGGTCAGACCCAGATCCTGAGAAACCAAGCGTGCTACATGTGGCTTAGAATAAACACTGCAGAGGTTTCATACCGCTCCTGCTAGTGAGAACTTTGATCCGGACTTTGTTTATAGACAGGATACACCAGGGGATAAGCCTAGGTCACCAGAGGGATGTTCCCTGCCTTTGGTTAGCCAATAGTCTGCTTACCATGTCTTGAACTAGCAATGGCCCCAGAGTAAATGTCACTACCATCTGACACACGACTTCGAGAAGCAGAGGATGTGGGAATGACCTCAAAGACCTACAGGTTGCTGCTCACTTCAGATTACCACAGGGTCATTCTGTGCACTCCAGATTCCACACCTGCCCTCAGCCACACATCAGACCACTAAGTGCTCTTCCTGAGTTACTGCTGCCACCTCTCTGTGCCTTTAAGGATACTCAATTGGACAAGGCACTGCCCACAGAATTACAACCCTATACAAGTATAACTAAACCCTAGGAAGGATACGTGGCCTTTGGTTCCCCTAGGAGGGGTCTCTGCAGCTGGGCGTTGAGTGTCCCTGTTACACCAACTATGATTCAATACTTGATTGGGATCAGTGTCCTTCTTGGAACAGAAAGGTTGACAAATGTCCTGTTGGATCTCCTTAGGCTCTCAAGCTGATGCTAGCGAGGGCTGGCTTCTCAGAAGAGACCGAGTGCTGGCTGCTCTGGCAGTGTCTGCAGTGTATCTCTGGAGGGTTTGTGTGCTGGAAGTGTGGCTCCTAGCATAACAGCACTCAGGTGGTAGAAACTTTAAGAGCCTATGGAGACCACTGAGTCAACAGGGTTCTGGCCTTAGAAGACATCAGCGTGGTTCTTGGGGGTTCAGCAGTGGATTGCTATAAAAGGGGCAATTCTGGCCTCCAAATCCCTCTGGCTGGCTGCCCTGCTGTGTTCTCTCTCCCTTTCCCATATATGCCCACCATGATGCCATGATGGAACATAGGCAGAGTCCTCACCGGAGCCCAGCGGTGACTGCCCAATTTTGGATTTTCAGTCTCCAGAACAGTGAACTAAATAAACCTGTCTTCTTTATACATTACTTGGTTGCCTGTCTTTTCGTTATAGCAACAGAATACAGACTAATATAGGTAACCATGGATACAGACTAATATAGGTGACCATGGAGCACATCTTTCATTGTTATCCTTAAGTAGGAATATTTTGGGGGTTGGAGAGATGGTTCAGAGGTTGAGAGCACAGGCTGCTCTTCCAGAGGTATTGGGTTCAATTCCCAGCAACCATGGTGGCTCACAACCATCTATAATGAGACCTGGTGCCCTCTTCTGGCATGCAGGTGTGCATGAGGGCAGAACACTGTATACATAATAAATAAGTAATCTTTAAATAGGGATATTCTCGACTCCCCAAAGGATGACCAGATACACAGAACAGGCCAAACTTCTATTTCTCCAAGTTTTGAATGAACAAAAGGAGGGTCTCCAGTAGAATGATGTTTCCCTATGAACACTCAGTTGTCTTCAGTTAACTCCTAAATGTATTATGTGCTCATTAATTGTCTACCAACTAATTTATTGTATTTATATTAGTTCCCAATGTCCCAATGCGTGTTATGTGTGTCCTTGTGTGCTTGTACTTTGAAGCATTTGCTGAATGGGCAGTAACAAGTCCTCAGAACTCGGAGAAAAGCAGAAAGTGACCCCACACTGAGTCTTGGTGCCTGCCTAAAGTTTTGAGCCTGGCCACACAGGCCTCTGATGTTCACAGGGGTGTATAAGCAGGCAGATGTCTGCCAGTCCGCTCCTTCACCTTGTGGGCTTGGTCCAATGCCTGCTTCCTGTAGTCCAACTCCTCATCCAGGTAGCCTTTCTGCTTGCTGAAAAGCTCCTGAAAGACAGAGGGCCAAAGCCTCGGCTTAGGTATACAGACCTGGTGACATTGATTTCGGGGCACTCGGGAAGATTCCACTGACCTTCTCGCTCTCCAGGTCTACCATTTTCCGCTGTAGCGCTGACTCTGTCTCTTCAATCCTCTGGAGCCACTGGGCACAAGCACAATGAACAGGTGATAATGACTCCTAGCATCCCCCTCATGACCATCAGTGCCAGCTGCCTCCCACCCAACTCCACGGAGACAGCCTGGAAGATCAAGGGGGGCCTGGCTAAGAAAGGGGAGTTAGGGTTGGGCTGATATTGTGGCCCTACCGATGCCACCTGATGTTCAGATGTCTGCCACTCCTGCCTTCCCTGGGAGAGGAGGAATGATTGGTTTGGGGAGCAGCAGGAGCGGGTGCATCTTAGAACTCTGCCAGGAGGGGTTGGGTGGCCTGTTTCTCTAAATCCTTGTTTACCTGGATCCCCCTTTCCTGCGTGGCTGGAGATCTGAGAAAGGGCTGAGAGTGAGGGTAACCGGCTAAGCAAGTTTGGCTGGGGCAGGACCAGGATGAGGATGCTGAATAAGATCAGGGAACCAAGGAACACTGCCAGTTTTACAGACTCAACCCAGCTTCTAGTCTACCTCCTGGAGGAGGCAGAGGTGAAGCCAGCATTGGGGCAGTGTCTGTGGGAGGAGATAGAGGTGAACCCTTAACACTGTGGGCAGTGTCTGTGGGAGGAGGTAGAGGTGAACCCTTAACACTGTGGGCAGTGTCTGTGGGAGGAGGTAGAGGTAAACACTGTGGGCAGTGTCTGTGGGAGGAGGTAGAAGTGAATTCTGTATTGGGAGGAGCTGGAGGTGAAGTCAGCACTGTGGGAGTGTCTGTGGAGGAGGTAGAGGTAAACACTGTGGGCAGTGTCTGTGGGAGGAGGTAGAAGTGAATTCTGTATTGGGAGGAGCTGGAGGTGAAGTCAGCACTGTGGGAGTGTCTGTGGAGGAGGTAGAGGTGAAGCCAGCATTGGGAGGAGGTAGATGTGAAGTCTGCACTGTGGCAGTGTCTGTGGGAGGGGTGGAGACAGAGCTATTTGGCCAGTGTTTGGCCGAATCTCCCCTTGCAGAGGTTCTTGGTGTCGCTGTCTGATCTGTGTGTGTCGGTTTCCCTGGAAGACCAAGGGGACCATGTCCCCGCCCTGAAGGCCCTCTGCCTAGGGAGTATCATCTATAGGAGCCCCTCCCGCTCTGAGACATCCACAGAGTCCCTGTTACCTTTTCTGCCAGGGTCAGGACTGTCCTGGCTTGAATGACAACCACTTGCTCCTCATTAGTCAGATTCTGGGTGCAAAAGCAGAACACAGAGTCAGTGTCAGAGGGAGGTGTGGGATGAGTGGGGGTGGTGAATGGACATGGGGCTGGGGCTCTATAGCTAAAAGATATTTTTACTCAATCTCCCTTCTGCATCTCTGTACCCCTTCTTATCCTCTTTGGGGTACTATCCACATAACCTCTCACTGTCAGACCATCAAAAGTCTAAAAGAACCATCTGGGGCAGCCTAACCAGCAGGCGACCCTAAGCCATGTTTTAGAGACAGGTGTCCTCTGGCCTCCCTATCCCAGTCTTGACTTCAAGCCAGCATTACGCACATGCAGCCATGGTGAAGATCAAGCATCCATGGCTGTGAATGACCCCAGTTTCTGTGGGTGTTTGTTGGTTTTTGCCTTTTTTGACATTCATGATTTTCCCCAAAGGGCCTCCAGGTGGTCTTTCTGAGCAGGGTTTGTCTGACTTTGGGGACAAATGGGTCCCTTGTCTAGATGTGGCCAGCCACACGCTCAGAGTAACACTGCCATCTACCTTGGATCTTGAGATGAACCAAGAGGAGCTGGAGGCACGGCCGGCTCAGGCTGGTACAGGGGAGCCTCCCTCTTGCCCTAAAACTCAACCAAGTCACACAGGAAAGTAGCCCTTCCCTCTGAGAAGTTGAGCTCTCTAAAGGCAGGTACCGCCTTCTTTCCCTCAACCTCCAAGTCAGAATGGGGTTCCTCACAAGTGAGCGCTCGGGCAGGCGGGGAAGCAGGGGGCTGCACTGCCTGGGATGGGTACAGTGGGAACCTCATCTCCCGGTGCTGGACCTCAGCGCTCTTTATCCCTGCTCTTAGCCCTCCCATGACCCCTCATCCTACTGCCCCTCATTCCTCCCTTCTACTCTTCTTCATTCCTCCTGTTCTAGAAGCCCCTCAACCCCAAAGGGCAGAGCTGTGTGGCCGTAACTCTGTCTGCTGGATAGGATGATGAACATTGGGGAGGTTGAACAAAGTAGCTTCAAGGCGATGGAAGGGATCTACTTGGATGCATCAAAGCGGACTGAAGTGCTCTTGGGGTCATTTTTTGGCATGCAGTCTGACCCTCTGACCCCTGGAGGTTGTGCCCTAGTGCCCGGCTTTGTCAGAACACTGTTTGATCAGTCTACAGTCCTCTCTTTTCCAGGTGACAGCAAGGTAACCCCAGCACCTTAGGCTGCACCACCTGCAATGAAGGATGGGTGTCTGATCTGGCCCCACTGGTTTCTCTACTCCCTGGGGAACCAGAGGCAGACAGGAAATGTCTGGTGACAGCAGCCATGACACTCATGTATTCTAACTATGAAGGTGATAGTCACTTGGTTCCTCACCAGCAGGGCCACTGAACTCACCAGTTCCAGACAGAACTCACCAGCTCAGGCATCTCACAGTACATTGTTGCATTGTGATAAGTACACTCAGAACCATTGGCAGGAACTGCCAGGGTCTGCTACACGTAAGACCTGGCCATATTCTGATTGTCACCCTTCTCTGCCCATGTGGTCTGTGACCCCAGAGGCTGTATGATAACCTTAGGGCAATCAAGCTACTGGCACTTTTAAGAGAAGCTACTGGGTTAAGGAAGGACCCTGACACAGAACTGGCTGGGGCCATCACCATAGCCATTAAATCAGCCTAGTAAACTTCCGAGGCTTCAATTTCTATAGCTATGGAGCAGAAGTTAGAATCCACAACAGAACTTACACCTAAGACTAGACCTCAGGGCGCAATGCACTACAGCTATCCCTGTTATTGAATGGTACCTCACCATCTTTGCTATAAAGGAACCACCAAGAGTGGGTAAGGGGTAGACATGGAACTCCCTGAAGGTGCTTCTCCATGCTCTGCTCCTCACTGCTTTCCAAAGAAATAAGATAAAGAGAAAGGCCCCTGTCAATGCCAAAGCTGACGGGGGGCAGGGGCAGAGATCAGCAAGTATGTGATAATGCATGGAGGATAGATAGGTAAGTGGATGCAGGATGGGTGAGTGGAGGGAAGAAGGGAAAAGGTAGAGGGAGGGAGGGAAGGGGTACTGATGGAGGATGGATGAATAGAATTAAGCTGGCTGGCTGGCTGGATGGGTGGATGGATAGATGGATGGATAGATGGATAAATGGTAAACAGGATAGAAGGATGGATGGGGATGGACAAAAGGGTGGGTGGGTGGTGTATGGTAGACACAAGATAGATGAAAGGATAGATTGGTGTGTTGCAGAATATTATTTTAAGGTGTATTGTTTTGCTTATGCTCTGAAACATTTGTTTAATGATGCAAAGGTGTGTTTGATTAAATAAAATTCACCCGCAGTCAGGAGGCTGCAGCAGCAACCAGTGGACAGGAAGTGGTGGGGAGGAGCCAGGAGAAGAGTTTTTTGTTGGTTTGTTTTGGTTTTTTCGTTTTGTTTTGTAGCCTTTTGGAGCCTGTCCTGGAACTCACCGTGTAGACCAGGCTAGTCTCGAATTCACAGAGATCTGCCTGCCTCTGCCTCCTGAGTGCTGGGATTAAAGGTGTGCGCCACCAACACTCAGCAGAGAAGGGATTTTAAGGAGGAGTGAGGAGAAGCACGGGAGCTTCTGGAGAGACGCGAGGAGAGGAGGGGAGCTACTTGCTGTTCATCCTCTCTGAGGAGCAAAATTCTACCTCAAACTTTAAATCTTGAATTCTTTAGAGGGACAGAGATTTAGTTAAGTTCCCTTCATAGCTTTGAAAGAGTCGGTGCCTGAGGGAACAGAAGCCTGCGGCCCTTGCAGCCTAAGCACAGCTGACAGCCTTGGATTAAAAGGCAGCAACAACTTAAAGAGGAGAACGGCAGATGAAAGAGTAGAAGTTATCTGTACGTATGTATAGAGTATGGTCAGAGTGCGGAAGGATGGGCTGAAGGAAGGCTAGGAAGAGTAGTGGAGGGGGCCGCCTTGACTCTGTTCACTTGACGATTAGGAGTCTTTCGAGGAGTGTGCTGCAGAAACTGGAACTGTTCTCCCAATGAGATTTGGAGATTACCTATGGACTCTGCTTCTACCTCCAGATCAAAAAAAAATTGAGAATCCTAATAATCCTGGGTTGCCTACGAGCAACACTCCCCCAGACCAATACCCTGTGGTCACAGAAGAGCTATGATCCAAAGAGAGTCTAGAAGCTTTGTGACTGGGCCCCAAAGGTATAGCCACAATGAGCCAAGATCAGATTTTCCCAAATGCAGTGGGCTGTCCTAAGGAGGTTCTTCACCTCAGGAAAGGTTTCTGTTCAGGATAGCCTAGGATGCGACTGGGGTGGGCTTCCGGGGCCCCTGGGCCTGAGGGCTGGGCTGGGGTGGTCAGCATGAAGAGGCATGCACAAGTCAGGAGAGCGACATACACTTACGGCGTTATCCCCCAGGATATCCAGCTTCTTCATCAGCTCCGTGACCAGGATGTCCTAGGAGGGAGACAGAGGGACAGACGGTCTGTGAGTGGCAGCTTAGTGGGCCATGCAAGGTGAAGGAGGGGAGCTTACCGTTACACCTTCAGCCTCACAGTACACCTGCAGGGGGCTCTTCCCATCCACGAATGGCGTATGGTGGAAGTTGATGGCAGGTGACTTCCTCTCCCTCTCCTGAGACAAAGAGCAGAAGGCTGGGTATGGCAGCAGTGGGGCCCTCCCTGGTGCTGAGCTGGTGCACACTGAGGCCACCCACTGGGGAGTTAAGGTGATGTTTCCCCGAACTCAGCTCTGGGGGAATCCTTAGACAGAACCCTCCAAGGACTTGCCCAGGAGATTGTCCCTGTGTGCTTGCTGCCCCAGGTGGTAGGATGCTGGCTCTATGGAGCCTTGGTCATGTGGCCTACTGGTACCCATCCCAGGGTTCTTCACTTGCTCATTCATCCCCGAGTTCCAGGGGCCGTGAAGAGACTTAGAGGACAGATGAAAGGTAGAGTCATCCACAAGATTGGCAAAATGAGCACGGGAGGAGCCCATTGATGGGGTTCATAGCCCTTATGCAGAGGATGACACAGGAGCCCAGGACTCATGAAGGGACAGCCAGTCAGCTTCACAGCCCTCCAGGGCCCCGGAAGGTGGATGGGTGGGTGGAGTTTGTACAGAGTTCACCAGGCTTTCCCACACTGGACTGAGATGGAGGACACAGGGCAATGTGGGAATGTCCATCAAGGCCACACCTGCGTAATAACTTCCTCTCACCTTAGTGAGCAACACTGCCCATCTGTCCTCACAGCGAAAGGTGGCATAGTGACATGACCCTCTGCCCTGACCCAGCCTGAACTCCCAAGGATCTTTGCCTCTCCTCCTCCATAGGTCATAACAGAGGATGCAGGCCAGAGACAGTAGGGCAAAGTTGAAGGGCACCTGACCTCTGTGTGGTACCTCTCCTCCACCAAGAGGCTTCTACAAGCTCGAGTGAATGTCTGCTGGGCTGCCCCAGGACCTGGGCACTGTCCCTGCCACCAGTCACACCTCAGCGTAGCTGCAGCCACCACGCTTTGCTGAGGTCATAGGTCTGGACCTATAAAGTCCTGGGCCTTTTGTTTGCTTTCCTTTCCCTTTACAGTGCTCGTTTCTTGCTTGCCACACGTCACCCCGACCCCAAGTGACCTCACTCTACCCCTCTGCCCCATCCTTCCTGGGAGGGATACGGCGGACCCCCACCTGACCTCTTCTCTTTCCCAGGTGGCCTTTGGGTTTTTGTTCATCCCAAGAGCCGAGAGGTTCGAGAAGAGGCGGCCCGCCAGTTTGTGTGTCCCTCAGCCCCGCCCCCACCTCAAGCTCCAGGATCCTGAATTCCAGCAGCTCATTCTGGTCCTTTGCATCCTGGACCTCGTGCTTCAGCCGGGCCTCTTCCGTCTCCATTTGTTTTATCTGAAGAATAGGAAGCGGATAAGGTGAGAAGGTGTCCGATTCCTTCAGAGAATGCGTAGACTGGCTTTCTGGACAGCTGCTTGGTTCTGTGAGAACGGGGCGCTGGCCCAGTACGGCGACGCTGCCCAGAGAACTGCTCCGCAAAGATGGAGAAGGAAGGAAGCTATTGAAGACAAGGTGTCCCCTGTGCGGTTCCTGGGAGGAACGGATGGGGGTGTTTGCCTGGTCACATTCTAGATTTGATGCAGGTAACTCAGGAGTGTTTAGATAGCACTGGTAATGAATGAATTTGACGTAGGGTTCTGCCTTCCTGAGCGTGAACACACAGGGGCTGGTATGTAGCTCAGTGTTAAGCGACAGGGTAAAGGCTTAGTGTGTACAAGGCTCTGGGTTTGATCGCCGGCATCACAAATCAAAACCAAAGGCTAACACATGCCACCCATGGTTCGCATCCTCAGCAGCTCTCCATAAACAAAGGATACCCGCTGAGGAGGAGGCAGCTATAGCATCTCTCCCAGCACTGAACTTAGGGAGGCATAAGCCTGGTCTAATATTCAGGATGCTCGAGCAACAAGGTGGATCCTTCCACGGTGCTAGTTCTCGTCCTGAACGTTCGGCAGCTTTGAAGCACCTGCAGGGCCCCGTTGGGACACTGTGCTCATCAAATCCAGAGGAGAGCACAGGTGTGTGTGTACATATGTGCTCATACCTGTGTGTGATATGGCATCTACATGTGCGCATACGGATGCCAGATGATAACACAGAGCATCTCCTTTAACTGTTCTCTCCACTTTGTTTTCTGAGACAGAGCCTTAAAGTTTGAACTCATTGATTGAGCTGGCCGGCAAGCCCCAGAGGCCCTCCCAGGGTTGAGAATATTTCACACGCTGCTCCACCCAGCTTTACACGAGTGCTGGGATCCGAACTCAGGTCCTCAAGCTGCTCGGCAAGCTCCTTCCGTACTGTCATCTCTTCAGCTCCCTGGAGAGCACCTATTTTTAAATGGGCGTGAGCATCCGGGTGTGCCCACGGTTGTTTAAGTGTAGGTGTGCATGAGTGATAGTGTGTACCACAAATGGAAGTCACAGCTCTCCTATCTAGTCCCACCTTGGGAAGGTGTGTTGGTACCAGGTAACCCCTGAGATCTACAAAGAATAGCATTGGCTCTTCTCCCATGTTTTCCGACCTGTTTTAGTTAGATAAAACATTACATCCAATAAAGCCAGAGTCAGGGAAATGGACTTTTTAAAAAAATCTTATTGTCAGAGACCAAGAGAACCCATAGCTGAAGATACTAGGTACAGCCCTACTCGAGGGGCACAGTCAGGAGCAAAAGTCCAGCTTCACCTGGGGACTCTCAAGCGGGCTGTACTCTGAGGACAATCAGGGTGAACATTGCTAGAAGTTCCCTGACCCACATGGCTTCTGAAGGGGGCTGTACTCTGAGGACAATCAGTCTCATGGTGAACATTGCTAGAAGTTCCCTGACCCACATGGCTTTCTGACCAGGGTGTTCCCAGCAATTTCTCCAGTCATCCTTACCCATCAGCACAGAGAATTACCACAATGGCTGCAGACACAGCTCTGTTGGGCCTGGGAGAAACAGCCCTGGTTTCCTCTTCTAGGAAGTGGGCTGCGTTGGGCTGCTACAGGGTGAACCTCAGAGAGCCCTGGAACTCGTGCCCAATTCTACCACCAGCCCACCAAGTCCACCACATACTCTGCAAGCACAAAGGCATCTTGCCAATGCACGCACAGCTGGGAGGCAGGGCACACCTTTTCTACAAGCTCTTGGTTCCTTCGGTACAGCGCTTGCTTCTCCTCAATCCACTTCATATCCTTGAAAATGAAATTGAAATGCAGGTGTGAATACCCTGCAGGGGAACACTGCAGGGGTACAGGAAACACATATAGATATATAGACAGACACACACATTTTCACACACATAAATCCTATAAAGACACAAAACCGGAAACCACAATATACAAACAAAAGACCTGTAAGGTAAAAAAAAAAAAAAGAAAAAACGCATTATAAGACCAAAACCCTCCAAAAATACCATTGACTTTGCTTTGTATTGATCATCAACTGCTGGGCATTCAACCTGTCCTTGAGAGTGGTTTCTATGCCCAGTGAAACTCTATTGGAGAAAACTAATCTTTCTTTGCAAACAGTTATCAATTGGAGATAGCTTCTGGGTTAGGGGTGGGGGCTTGGAACATAGTGTTCTCATCCTTCTTCCCTGGTCACTTTTCTTCTTTTAATGTGAACAACAGAATAGCAGCCACGTGGGATATGACCCAGCTGTGATGACTGGGCCAAACCACATCTTAGTCTGAGAAGACTGCGCATGTATGATGCAGGCTTACATGCATGGTGGCTGGGGAAGTGGAGGTAAGTGGGTTCTGTGTGTCAAGAGACAACAGGTTCTGTAATGATCTGTCTCTTTAAGAGACAAGCCACGCCCACCCCCACCCCCACCCGCTGAGGCAAGCTGATCTTCAGCTTCCAGCCTGAGTTCTTTTTTCTTTTCCATCTTCCTCTCGGAAGCTGCCTCTCCCTGCTTCTCCCCTTCCCCCTTCTGTCTCTCCCCTCTCTCTTTTTTTTTCTCTCTCTCTGCTCTTCTCTTCTCCCTTCCCCCTCCATAACCCCCTAAATAAATATCCAACCTCACTCTGCATGGCGTGCCTATCCAAGTCTCTGTCTCTTGCCCACCTGCCATGTGTCTCCCTGCCTGGGACCAGCCACTGCTTGGGGACTGGCAGCCGTCTCTGCCTGGGACTGGCTGCTGTCGTGGCCCGCTACCACCACTTGGGGACCTACAGCATTTCTGCTGCCTGCTGCCGCCAGGGATCCTGCAGCATTTTTAATTTTTCCATTATAGGTTCCACAGCACTAAATTCTGGGATGCTGATCATGGAGTGTCTTCCTGCCTGTCCAACTAGCTGTTGGCACTTGGGGTTGGACAGAACCAAGGGAGCATGGCCACTAGGGACAGATCCCTCCCATGGGATTGAAGATTCTGGCAGTGGTGTTCTGGTATGAGAAGGAGAGATAATACCTTGAGCCGTTTGGTTCCAAGGGGGATGATGGGTGCCCAGAAACCCAGGTCAGGGGCTAAGGCAGGAGCAGCTGGGGACTTTTGCCTCTGATGTCTGTGGTGAGGGTACATAGGACCTGAAGGTTCTGCCCTGGCTCAGAGGAATGGTGGAGAAGTCAAGGAAATGCCTTCTTCCATGGGAAGGCAGATTCTTGCTTCACTTACAGTTTGCTAGGCATTCCTTCTGGATACTAGAAACTTCCACATACTAAACCTGCTCAGCCTTGCAGAGTGCAGCGAATAATTCCTGTACACGGATGTGCTCATCCCCCCTCCATCCTTCTTGAACAGGAAACTTGGAAACCACTGAGAGCCATGCCTCTCCCAGGAGCCTCCAGTACAGACAGAGGATACTAACCCCACAAGCAGTCCAAGGAACTCACCTGCCCCTGCTCAGCCAGTGCCTTTTCCAGGTCCTCCACCTGGGCCTGTGCTCTCTGGATTTCTGCTTGCAGCTGCTCACGGGTCTGTAAGAAAGGAGGAAGAATACATCAAATTTTCTCTAACAGCCCAGACAGACAGACAGACATACTCAGAGAGGCAGGCTGCAGAGCACCCTGCCTCAGCCCGCTTAATTGATAAAGAGTCGTGCAGTCTTGCCAAAACCCTAAGTTGCAGAATTGCCTCTTGCCCTGCAGGACGAAAAGGGAGTGTGGCCAACCAAGACTTCACAGCTTTCTGCTCAGGAGAGCCCCGCCACCCCACAGCCTGTCTCCCTACTCACCGCACCCGCCACAGTTCTAAGGCAGCTGCCCCTGGAAAGCAGTGAGGAGGATCCCCTTTCCTGCGTCCCTCCCCGAGACTTGGTGCCCTCACTGCCTCCAGTAGCCGGCAGATAGTGCCTCCCCCTGCCCAGCTTTGGTGGTCAGGGTTGCCTGGATGCTGCTGACTGATGGGACATGTCCCGAGAAGCAGAACTGCCACCATCCATGCCAGTTCCATCTCTAATTCAAACTGACCCAGCCTCAGGTTCCATAACCCTGGCTTTTAATGGCTTTAGTGCTAACACCCAGGACCCAGTGACTGTGGGATAGAAGAGGCTTAGCTCAAAAGTTTGAGCAAGTGGAGTGTCCCAGTAGGGGACAAGCAGGGAGGAGCTGAGTGGGAGCCCGAACGTCGCAGAGTAGAAGTCATTTAGACCTTAACTTCTCGCTCTGCATCCAGTGTCCCTCCGACTTGTTCCTGCAGCAAGGCATAAGCTCGCTGTAATGCCTGGTACTCCATGGTCAGCTGCCGGAACCTCAGCTCCGTCTCTTCCTTGGCCATACCCTAGAGAAGCGCATGGGCACCGCACAGGCACCACATGTGCAAAGAGAGGTATGACATTAACCTGGGTGCCACATGGCAGCACCCCCAAACAGCTGGGCTCTACTTTCCCCAGCGAAGTACAATGAATAGTCTAAGAAGCATGCCAGGGGAACTCTGCAGCCTCTGGGGAGAGGTACTACTTGGGACCCAGTACTGCTCAGAGGGGGCTTTTCCTGGGAGGTGACCCTTGGTTCCTGGGGTGGGTGGCTGAAATGGCCTTGATGAAGCCAGGATATGCCTCATTGGTTGGTAGCCAGTGACCAGGGGCTCAGTTGGAACTCCTATTTGCCCTGACCCCGAGGGTCTTTATGACACACGAGGCTCCCCCACAGCTCTGCTGGCAGAAATGTGTCATGAGAAGTACACTGAGCTTGAGAAAGGTACAGCCCCCCCCGGCCTGTGCCAAGATGGCTGACCTCTGGCTCACCCCTGGGTGTGTACTTCTAGCTGCTCTGTCACCTGCTGCCACAGCTAGAGAGCAGATGCAAGTGGGTCTGTTGTCCCCTTGAGTAAGCTGTATCTAGGAGTGACTGAGTCCATCCTCCCACCCTGTCCCCCACCTAAGGCTGATGGGAGTGGATGTGTTATGATCGCTTAGACTTTTTTTAAAGATTTATTTATTTATTATGTATACAGCATTCTGCCTGCCTGTGTGCCTGCACACCAGAAGAGGGCACCAGATTTCATCATAGATGGTTGTGAGCCACCATGTGGTTGCTGGGAATTGAACTCAGGACCTCTGGAAGAGCAGCCAGTGCTCTTAACCTCTGAGCCATCTCTCCAGCCCCGATTGCTTAGATTTCTAAGCAAGTCCAAAGCCTTTGGGCCACACTCCAGCATCTATCAGGGAAGGCCATGCATAACAACCTTGCCACTGGACCCGGTCAAGACTGTGTACCACACACACTTCCTGTCCACAGAGGCTGGCCAAGCTAGAGCAGTCCCTATAAGGATAAATCCTGATTTTCAGGCCTGGGAGCTGAGATGGTTGCTAGACTTGAGGTGGTCATCATTCTGGCCGGAGGGGCTAGCCAGACAAGACACCTAGCTGTTTGTTTTCACACACTAAATGGCTCTGCTCATTGCACTGAGGCTCTGGTGTGCCCTAATCGGTGCTGGCCTCTTGCTTGGAGGTTCAGACCTTCCTGGGAAGCCTTTTAAGAGAGTGGAGAACACTCCACAACCCTATAAGGGGCTCAAGGCTGCATGGAGGGCAGAAGCACGACCAGACACTGGAGGCAATGAGTAGCCCTCAGCAGCCACACACCCAACAATGCAAAATATGTTCCTCACTGTGCTAACGGGAGGACTGCCAGGGGCAGGCCAGGAGATCCAAAGGAAGCAGCCTTCACGTGAGTGCTCTACCCTATCCCTTGCCCACCTGACTCAGTGCCTCACTGACCCCCAAGGGCTAGCTAGTCAAAGAACTCTGTAGGAGACCCAAGTTACCTCTTCCAGGTCATCTTCGGGGGTGCATGGGGTCTGGTCTGTCCTGTCGGTTTGATAAGAAATGGAAGAGCCATCGGATTCCAAGGAAGCTTCTTCATCATAGCCAAAGAAGGTCTCCACAACAACCGGCTTCTGGCCCAAGTGCAATGCATTAGTGCAAACCCCACAATGCATTAGTGCAAACCCAGGCCAGGCATGGCTGGCAGCCCTAGGCCTCCTTCTGCCTCTTCTTCCTGTTGCCCCGGTATGGGGGTCACAGGTGAGTAGCTGTTCCCCCACTGGGCAATCCCAATAGAATTCACCCCCTTCTATGTTTTGCTGCTGTCCTTCAAGAAGGACTGGGACTGGTCTCCTACAGGCCAAGGTGAAGGTCTGGGCATTATTAACCAGCTTGGTTATCCTGGAGGAAGGGTGATAGAGGGTAGATGGGGAAGTGGACCATGGTCCCTGGATAAGCGGTTGCTGGACCTGACTTTCATGCCTGTTGAATTCACACAGGGTGGACAGTGAGTTCCACGCTGCTGGGCACTCACTCTGCAGCCATACTTCTCTGTCGTACTTTCACAAGTATCTATCCTTGATAGATTGGACTGGAAACCAAGCAAAGCCAGGTCTGCTACCACACAGTTTGAGAAGCCCTTCCTTCAAAATCCTTAGCTTTGTTCATCTAGGTTTTAGGAGTATTTCAAGGTCCAGAAGGCTCCCATCTTCTTTTGGCCACATTCAGGGTCCCCTCCTTCCTTAACTGATTCTGAAGTAGTGGTTGGTCACTGTGACCTTGCGTCTCTCTGTTAGTCCCTCTTCCAGAACCTTCCAGGAAAGTTTGAACCTGGGACTAGGAATGTCCTCAGTCTCCATTTTCTAGCCCTTTTGGCTTGTGTCCCTTTCCCAAGTACCCATATCTCACACCTTCCTCCTGCCTAGCAGTGGTCTGGGCTTTCCTCCAGAGAGCTGACCGCTACCCCACCTTTCTAGTTGAATGACCGCCAAACACTTGCTTAGCGGAGTCCTGCCCTTTCAGAAGAAGGATTTCTCTGTACCCCAACCTTTTTCCTGTACCCCAGTCTTTCCCAGGCTTCTCCATAGGGATGTACAGAAAACAAGCAAGCCAAATGAAGACAAACTTGAGGCAATTTCATCAGACCTCAGCCCCTCGGACCTCTGATTACTAAACAGGAACCGCACAGGCAGCCGGCTTTCTCTGTCATTGTCCTTTCTCTGACCTTCACTCTCGCCCACTCCACCTCCCTCTTGGCTTCAGCTCCCACTGTCCCACTCTGCTGGTGCTGCAAGAGCACCTGTGCTAATGACCCACCAGCCCCCTTGGGGTCCAGCTCTTCACTGGCAGGCGGTCAGGGCTCCACACACTGGTGTCTGCTGCCTGGCCCCAGGTCTCCTAGCCTCCAGGCCTTTTGAACCTGACCTCCCTTCTTCTGAACACTGAGACTAGAGTAGGAATGGCCTGGTGGAACAGGTCCCAGGTGTGTCCAACAGCCTGACTGTTGAACTCAGCTGGCCGTACACACCGCCAGGTGCACACTGACCACTGGCCTCGTGAACTCACCAATCGTCAACTCAGGGAAACAGTCTTACTGCCCTGTCCACTCCCCAATCAGAGCCTCAGTTTCTGTCTCACATTTTACCTGAATGATTGGCATTTCTGACACTGGCCTCTTTATAACCTGCTGAGTCTACCAGTGCTGTCTGTGAATGGGGAGAGGGATTGGGGAGGAGCTGGAGGGGGGAGCAGGGGAAATACATCGTATAAATGTATGAAATTCTCAAAGGATGAATGAAAATTCTAAAACGAGCCAAGGCCACAAACAAAACAACACAAAACCCCTGGAACACACTTCTGACTATGACCCCACAACCCTCAGATAAACAGGGTCCTTCTCCAAGGTAGGTTGGCCTGATTTCTGTTGACAAAATGTAAAATGATAAACAGAGGACTTGTTTTGAGTCCTACATGAGTTATTTCAGACTAATGCTTTTTAATGAAATTTTCATGTGCAAAGGAAGAGCTTCACCTCCCCCCTGCCATGCAAGTTTTAGATGCCTGTGTTTTATGCCCGAGTCTTCCCCTTCTTTTACCTTGGGGAGTTTTGCCATTTTCTTTCTTTGTTTCCGATACCGCAACAGCTTATCACGCTCCTGCAAAAGCCAGGTGGAGAGGTCTGTTTAAGTAGCTGAACGGCTGTCTGGCAAAGTGCCCAGGTCTAGGTTTGCACCGCATCTTGCAGAAGGTGGTGCTGTGCACGCAGACTTGTTAAGGAGATCGTACACACCAGCCATCCTCTGGCAGCCTGAGGCCAAGCCCCGTGCAGGTGGACCCTGGGCTTGTGAAAAACTGGACGTTCGAGGAAGATGGATCCAGTCCCCTTTTGTTCATAAAGGGGTCCTTACTTAAGGAGAAGTAGTTCCTGAGACACCGCACAGACCAACGCCTGCTTCCCTGTTGGGAAGTTACCCTGAGCCTCTATGTTTTCACCGTCATGAGGGTGAAGAGGCCTAGCCAACATAGTCTTTCATGTCAGTTGGGAGAAACTGGTAGGGAGGGGTGGCAAAAGTGGCCTCTTGGTTCTGGCCTTTAGGGAGTACATGGAAAAATCATTGGAGCTGGTGCTGTGTCACCTGGGGCACCCGTTCCTGTATGACCCAAGAACTGGCTCCCAGGTACCACTGTGTGCTTTGGTCAGGGAGTGTTGTGATAAATCCATTCAAGACTGCTACAGTCTTCTATCTAGACTACAAAGGGCCATGGGCACAGAATGGGTCCATGCAGCTACATGGGGCAAGGGGAATGTGCAGCAAGCTAGGCAGTGCCAGCCAGTACTTACCAACACACTCTTCACATAGCCTGCTGTCTCCAGGGTCTAGGGGAAGAGAACACGATGTCACACAGTGAACAGGGAAGACCTTGCTCTACAGAGGCCAGAGAGAATGGCCACTGGGATCTCTAAACTCTAACCTCAGAGTTACATGGCTGGTGGAGGCCTAAGGGATATTTGGGCCCTAACACTCTTCTCATTTCCCAAGGGCTATTTTCTAAAGATTTCCAGAACCTTCCAGAATACCAGGAGTCTTTGTTCACAGTGGAGATCCTGTTACTCCTGCAGAGCAGGAGAAAGAGACCTTTCAGAAACTGCCATGATAGGTACCTGCAGGCAACCTTTCCCTATTTCTCTCATCAATTGTTGAGTTTGAATGAGAAAAGAACTCAGGTCCTCAGCAGGACCAGCAAAGTGAGACCACCCTCCGCCTGGGGAGTCAGGGGAGGGATCCTTCCTGTGTAGTTTCATGGGGGTAGGTCTGGTCATTACAGGATAGGCCAGACACAGAAATCTGTGCCACTGTTCTGCTGCCTTCCAAAGGACACAGAGGGACTAGAGGCAGCTCACTGTGAAATGGCCTCATCCTGAACTCAATCAGGACCCCAGCAGGAAGCAGAAGGAACTCTTAAGATAGGGGAGGGTGGAGCGTTTCGTCAAGTGCTGCTTACACACCCATGATGGGATGTGGGGGCTCACACGGGGACAGAGAAATGGAACCACTGGCATGGCAGCCCCCAAAAGCTGTCCACTGCTCTATCCACTAAACCTGTGCATGGAACCCGGTTTCCAGATAGGGTCTTTGAAGGCGTAATTAAGCAAAGATGCTGTGATGAGCGTACTAGACTAGGATGGGTCCTGAACCCAGTGAGAAGGCTCCTGCAAGAAACAGAAGAGGAGGAAGCCATGGTGGTATTGAGCGGAAAGCTAGGGCCACAGCAGGGAATGCTGGGATCCACAGGGCTGCTCAGGGGGAAGAAGTGGTCTCAGCCAGAGTGCATGCATGGGGTACAGCCACCCGCTCTTTGATTTTGGATTGTGTCCTTGGCCTCCAAAACCTAGAGTAAATAGATGGTGTGTTCTTAAGATTCCTGGCTATCATGGTTTGTTAGCAGCATGGGTGGTGCTGCTGGCTTTGTGCCCTGAGGTCCCCAGTTTTAGGAGACTCCGAGGCAGAAAACTGTTTAAAGAAGGTCACCTTAAGTAGTGATGTGCTGGGGGGGGCATCTGAGGAGATCCCCACCAATGCATCACTGCTCCCCCTTGCCCTCAGTTCTACCCTAGAGAGATGAGGCAGGGGGCACAAAGAGTAGAGGATCTGCAGCAGATGGGGGTGTGGCAACAGAGGACACTGGGGGCTATGGGCTAGGGTGCAGACAGAGGGCATGGGAGCAAAGGACATGCAGTCGAGCAGGGTTACAGCTCTTGAGGGGTGCAGTGTCAGGGGAGCATAGCTCCAGTGGGTGCACCCAATAGCAGAGGGACATGGTTCCGGAGGGCACAGGGGAGCAGGGGGGCATGGCTCCAGAGAGCACATAGCAACAGGGGCACAGCTCCAGAGGGCACAGGGAAGTATGGGGCATAGCTCCAAAGGGCACAGGGCAGCAGAGGAGTGTAGTATGCTCACCTTGGAAAGTTCATCAATGAGGTTCTGCTGCTCCACAATCTGGAGCTTCAGGAAGTCGATCTCTCTCTCATCTTGACTTTGATCAAGGTCATTTAAGGAGCTGGGTCTCCGGATGATTCCAGCTTTCTGCCTCTGAAACACCAAGCAGGGTGGGTAAGAATGGAGGACCTCCCTACCAGCCTGAGTAACAGTTCATGTTTCCTTGGTGTGGTCAAGGACTGTTTTGCTTGGGCTTGGTCATGCATCAGGGCTCAGACAGTTTCCCAGATAGCCCAGACACGCCAGGAACTATCTGTGCTTTTCCGTCAGGTCAGGATTTGAGGAGATGGGCTATTTGACTGGAAGGGTTAATGACATGACATCCTATTGAGTCACTTAATCTAATCTGCCTCACGGCCTCTGGGACTTTCAGGGCATGAAGGAACAGACAGACAGCACTCACCACTCTGCAGTCTGGCTTAGTGGCAGAGGCAAGAATGGAGTTTACCCTGACACCTGACTTGGAGCTCCACAGCAGACCTGGAAGTCCTGTCTCTCTAAACACAGGACCTCTTGCTACCTTGTGCCCAGGACTTTCAGGGCTCTTTGCGGCTTGCCTGAGCTTCTAGTGTTAGAGGAGGGCAGAGGAGATGAGATGCTGCCTAGCTCTGCCCAGGTAGCTGTTTCTGCAGACCTAGCGGGCGCTTACCATTTCTATGTTCTCCTGAGTAACGAATTTCAACTTGCTTTCTATGCGCCGCAGAGTATGAGACAAGTCTTCGTTCTTCCGAGTCAGACGCTTGTTTTTATCCAGCAACGGCTTGTACTGACTTTCAGCTTCTCTCAACCTTTTTAGCTGAAACAATATTTATTACATAATGGGAGCTTTTACGTGACAGAGCTGACAGGTCTTTACACAAAGACAGTGCACTGACCAGTCGGAGCTCTGTGCCTCTGGGGGTTTGAGGCAGGGCACATGGGTATGCTGAGGGTCCCCAAGCTACAGGTGCTCAAGTCCATTGTATAAAGTGGCATGGTAGTTTCCTGGAGACTACCACAGTCCTGGTATGCTGGACACTGCAGGGTTGTTTATAATAATCCACTTACAGAGTAAATATAGTTAGTTGATGGATAATATTGTTTGGGAAACAAAGCAGAGAGAGAGAGAGAGAGAGAGAGTTACTATGCAGGATGAATGAAATTTTTGAAAAGCATTTTTGATCCATGGCTGGATTCATGGACACATATGATATGAAACCTGTAGGTGTGGAGCCTGTCAATACATAACTGTACATGCAGGGTATGTATGCGAGGGTTTCTATGGATACAGAACCTAGAGGTACAGCATCCATAGATTCAGAACCTGTAGGTACAGAGCTCATAGGTACAGAGTGAAAAATGGAAAGTTTGGCTCAAGCTGCAGGTAGAGTCCCACCGCTCCCTGCCCACTCCACACCTAGGTGAGTCAGGGTATCTCAAGGGTGGATCTCAACTCACCTGGAGATGGAGAGAAAGGTGAACCAGCAGGGCAGGGCCAATACTCTGCTTACCGGTAAGTAAGTGGGGGTGCAGTTTGGCCCACCATGTGTTTTTGTTATGAAACTTTATTGTAGCAAGACCAAGAAGCCTTGAGGAAAGCCTGTCCCTGATACCATCACTCCTCATTTTCATAAGGAATCCCTTTATGGATACTTCCACCTTGCCCCAGACTGCAGCCCTAACCTATGGAATACTAAGCCCCCTACCAGCCACTCACCAGCTCATTTCTTTCTTCGGACAGCAAGGCGTTGCGGTCTTCCAGTTTACGAATGATGGCGCTTAACTCAGCGATTTTAAGTTGGAAGCGCCTGGCGTCCTTTTCGTCCAACTGCTGTTCCTGAAACAAAAATCAACTGCAAATAACTGGTCCTAGATGCAAACCTTTGCAATCCCCAACCCAGCTGGAGACCCAACGCGCTTCTGCATTGTGACTGCCTTTGCTTCCCAATGGCTGCTGCAGGGCCCTCCTGGCAGAGGCACTTAAGCCTGGAGCTCATGCACTCACTAAACCCAGCAAGATGGGAAAGCAGAGATGTCTGCAATATGCGAATGTGGCGGGTGAGGGCGTGCACATGTGGGGGCCTGAGTGTGGGGGAAGACCAGCCGCATGCTTCCTCTAGGCCACTGCCCAGCTGTACCTTCCAGACGGGCCTGCCCTGCCAAGCAACAAGTCACTCTTAAAGGATGACATTCCTTGTAGACTTTCTAGAATTGTTTTCCCAAGAAGTGTGCCCCTTCAAATTGAGTTTCTAGAACTCACTTTTGGAACTACGGGAATGTTAAAAAAAAAAAATGAATGAAAACATTCTAATGCATGTTTGGAATCTAGAGTTATCGCAGTGGTCTGTACAGAACCAGGGCATCCAGGGAGTTGGTTCTAACTCAAGTCACTTGTAACATGATCATAAATGATATTCTCCAAAGTCAATGGCCCAAGGCAGAATCAGTTCAAACTTTTGTCTCTGAATCAAAGGAAAGAATGTCCAGGAAGGTGCTGGACATGGCTCAAATTCCTCATTCAACAGGTGCAGGAGAGGCTGGGGACCAAAGACTTAGAGGGATAGCATTGAGGGTCTCCCAGGGTACTGCAGACCACCACAGAGAGTCTGAATGAGGTATGGTGACAAAATGAACACGTTCACAGTTGTGCAGTTGCTGGCTGCCCCACGGGGTCACTAGCAGCCTGAGAAGGAGCAGAGAATGTCATGGTCACATGAAAAGCAGGTGGGCAGAGACTGGTGATGCTAGTGCTAGCAACCATAACAAGAGGGGTCAAGCCAGAAAGACATGGGGGAGGGGGAGCTGGAATCCGTGCACAGGAAGGGAAGGGAAGCAGTTCATGCTTGGAGTGGGTTCTCCCCACCAACCAAGGGCAGGGCACGATCGGCAAGTGACCTTTAGCAACCTGGGGCCCAGGAGGCAACAAGATCAGTGCTTCTACTGGGCTGATGATGGAGGGAGACAATGTATCAGCCCTCCCAGCCAGAGGCAGGTAAGTAAGGGCTGGCTGTACAGTGTCCGGGGCAGGAGGAGCTAGCTGGATACATGGAGCTGCTGCATTGGGTCATATAGCTACGGCACTCTGTGTCTGTGCCTCTGGGATGGCTGAGACGCGACCTGGGGGTGCTTACAGGGCTTCCTGAGTGGTCTGAGGCGTCTCCTGCACCGCTTGCATAAGGAAGTTCCCGTCTGGGGCTGCCTGGGTGCCGCTCAGCCTCTTTGGCCTGGGAAAGTTGCTCATCTAGAGCCTCTTTCTGGAGCTGCAGTCTCTGGGCATGCCCGGCTTGAACCCCTAACTCTCTTTCCAGCACGAAGACTGCTCTGTCTTTAAATCTTATCTCCTCCATCTACAAGGAGAACAGAACACAATCACACGCGCAGGCAGGGTACAGATCTGCAGTTACCATAGAAACAGGCAGAGTGGCATTAGGAGGGAAAAGTCCCTGGGATGGTAGCCCCACCAGCGAGCATCTTGGGCTCTGAGACCAGAAGCAAAAGCAGACATTCTGGATAAGAGCTGGGCATCCATGCTGTACAATACCCCAGCCCTGGGCCACCCAAATCCAACTGTCTCACCCTGGGCTGGTCCCAGTGAGGAGTCCCTTCTAGAGGCCCCAGACAACATGAATCCTTGCACTGACAGTCAGGGTGGCCCATCAAGAAACCCCCATCCCTTGCTGTACATGCCCATGACAATGGTCATCACTGGGCAGGGTTGAAAGACCTGCAGTCCTTGCTTCCTACAGTACAGTGGGCAAAGTAGAGACCCACACCTGCCACTAAGGGCACAAGACACTTCTTTGGAAAAGGTAGGAGGTTACTCTGAGGTATAGCCAAAAGCTGAACACTGCACAGCCATGCATTTCCAGGTCACATATGCTTCCTGTGAATCTTGTTGAAGATTAAGGCTTTAGTAGGGGCAGAGGGACAAGCAGGCTCCAGAAGGCCACACCCTCATATCTAACCTGCCACAGCCCCTGGATGCTGCTGGGCTAGTGGTGGCCCCTCCCACCTTCCCCAAAGGGCAGTGTGCTTTGTGATCAACCTAATTCTGGCAGCAAGAAGCCCTTTGGGACATGGACGCCGCCTGTATCCTGGGTCTCTCACTTAGGCTGCCTAAGCAGTCACGTGCTCTGCCTGAGGTTGACCCTACATGGTGAGGGGAAGGAGGGACCTGGGTGCTGTAAGGATCATAACTAGCACTAGGTGTGTAACAGGACTACATTGAGGGAAGCAACCCAATTCAAAACAGATTTCCTAGAACAGCTTTGCTTGCCGTTTAAGGTTTAAAAATACCAAGAAGCCAGTCTTTGCTGAAGTTAGCTGGAAACACAGACAGATATGTAATTGACCTAGACCACAAATTCCAGGCAAGCCATAGGCAGAACAGATAAAAGAAACCCTTACTGGCTCAATTCCTGTTCAGTGGTGCACGCCATGGTGCTGAAAGAGCAACGTGGTCCATCGGGGAAGCAGAACGGCTGAGCTGGTTAACAATAAAACCTTATGAAAGCGGCTAGGTTCTCATGCAGCCATCCATTAATAGTCTCCTCTGGGACTCTGAACAGAACAGCCTCTGTGCAAGCATGAGATGGTTGCCTGAGCATCTGGTTTGAGTGAAGGCAGCCCTGTCTTTGAGGTCAATAGGCACAGGATGCCCATATAGAGATCAGTGACTGGGTCTCCCAAGTCTGTTGTTTTCTCACTCAGTGGTACTTGTCTGTTTTGTTTTGAAGACAGGCTTTCTCTATGCAACAGCTCTGGCTGTCCTGGAACTTGCTTTGGAGACCACACTGGCCTCAAACTCACAGAGATCCACCTGCCTCTGCCTCCCAAACGCTGGGATTAAAGGCGTGCGCCACCACGTCCAGCACTCAGTGTTTTAAGATAAACCTCTCTGAACCTTTTGTCTCCTAATCATGCTGGGATAGATCTAAAAGCCTTCACGGGAGGAGAGCATGTATCTGTAGTATGCCAGGCCCTGCCCAGATTAGGGTGCTCTGCCTAGCAGGATGGCCCCTCACTCATGGCAGGCACTACTGTATGTACCAAACCACAAAGAGTAAGGTGGGCCAGGACACCACCGCAAACACAGGGTTCCTGCCCTCGGGTACACTGGTGTCCACAAATGTCACTCCCTTTCTGTGAGAGGGTGCTAAGTATGACTTGTGTCGTTAGGGGCTGAAGGCTGGGGGTCCTAGGCTGATGCTGCCCCTCTTTCCACCCCCTCCCTCCTTCCCTCTCTCCCCTTCTGCCAAGTAGCTTTTGGGTCCATAGGGCAGGCTACCTTCTTTTGGGTCCACACACATCCCCACATCTGGCAAGTAAGTGAGTCTGGACTGAGGGGTTTCTAGAGCATGTCCCCACCACTAGCCCTGGGAAGCCCCACGAAACCTGGAGGAACAGGTCATCTAAGCTTCTGCCTCTCCTATCAGCATCCTGATACCACACTCCGGCACACGTCCTCTCCTGACCCCATCCACTCTGCACCAGAATCAGCATGCACACACGAAACAGTGTGCTCCTGGGATGGGAATACCCTTTCCAGGCTGACATTCAGGATCATGCCCGAGCCTGCTGGTCACCACCAGGACTCTTTGTCACTCCCTTGCCACTGCCTCAAATTCTCAGTTATAGACATTGTCTGGAAACCGCAGAGGGGTTCCCTGGGACTGTGTGTTTCCAGGAAGGGGTGGTCAGGAAGATGCTGTACCAAGCATACAGTGCCTCATGTCCTGACTCAAAGAGCATGCTCATTACAATGCTTCCCCTCGTGTGGCCCGAACAGCTCTGCATCAGAACTTCTTGGGGCCCTGTCAGCCCCGTCAACTGGCAAATCCTCACCCTCAGACACGGAGGTAGAGCTTAGGGGCACCTCCCGTTCCCCTGACACAGCTGACAGTAGACATGATCCACCCCTGCCTGCCGTACTGAGAATCGTTCCTCCATTTATACCCCAAAATGGCCACCAGGGCTGCCTGCCACTCAAGGCACGCTACCCACCCTGGTGGGTCCCCCCACAACTGTGGCTGCTTCCATCTGGATTAACCAGAACTCGGTTCCTAGGACAGGCACCTGACACCCAGTGCTTCTCACTGACGATAGAGGGCGCTCACACCATCTGTCTTCTTCCAGTGACTCTCCAGTTTCGACAGATGACCCCCACGACAGCAAACGCTGCTGTTCCTTCCGCAGGGTGTGTGGGAGGTGAGGAAGGCCACGGTGCTTTGGAGCGGGGCTCATTTTCCTAAAAGCGGCTCCTGGAAGGGCTTAGTCAGGTGGTGAGAGTAGGGACGAGCTCTTGAGGGTTGAGGGGGAAAAGAGATGGGAAAGAAAATGCTGACCAGATGGAGAGCCTGCTGGTGGCCCAGGTGCAGCCTAGACAGCCGAGGGTAGGGAGGGACTAGCTGAGCTGGAGCTGAGGATGCCAGAGTGACACCTACTCCAGCATCAAGCCATCCTCAGGGGCAGACTGAGAGTTGGTGTGGAGAGGGCAATTAAGACATTCTAGGCGTGGCACGTTCTCCACCCTCAATGTGCCAGAGACTCAGGAGGATTTGTGGCATGGCTGAGAATTAGTTACTATGGACGGAACGTTCAGGTACCCACAATCTTGTGGCAGTCTACCAACAGAATGACAATGGTGGATCCCGCTGGAATCTTCTAGAAAAGCCCTTTAAAATGTTAGTTACAGACATGGAGGGGAAGTTGACGCTACACTTAGCCTTGCAGGGTCAGCGACTCTGTGCACTAAACAAGCACACAGCACAGGAGTGAAAATGCTGGAGACAGAAACGCAGGTGGGAACCTTGGCCCAGCCTTTCCCTGGGGGTCTCCCTCCCTGGAACCAGCTCACCTTGATGAGTGGTGTGGGCATTTGGCCAGAGGCTGAAAAGGATGCTGCAGAACCCACACAACGCTCTATAAACAAGGACTTCAGAGTAATGAGGGTGAAACAGATCCGTTCTAAAACCCAACCAGACCCAGAAGGAAACTATTCTGCAGAGCTGTAATGACACTACCTCCGCAGTGTCAGGGATGTGCCAAAATGGCAACACTTGTTGGAAGATACGGAAAAGTAATAACCAGAGATAAATCAGATGTAAAAGCCTGGAGATGAACGAGATATTAGAGTTAGCAGAACAGACCTGCAAAAGTAATTGGGATCACCACACTGAAAATCATCAATAGGGTTAGTGTCTTAAAATGTTTTTCTTGGGGCTGGAAAGATTGCTTTCCAGTCAATTAAGAGCACTGACTGTTCTTCCAGAGGAAACGGGTTCAATTTCCAGCACCCACATGGCAGCTCTCACAACTCTCTGTAGCTCCAGTTCCAGGGGATCTGTCAGCCTCATGCATACATGGAGGCAAAACACCAATGCACGTAAAGGAGAAATAAAGTTTTTTTTAAAATGTTTTTCTTGCCAGGTATGAGGGCACACGTTGGCAGTTCTAGCATCTGGAAAGTGGAAGAACAGCTAGGCGACAGGAAGCCTGGACAATGTGAAACCCTATCTTTAAAAAAAATGAGTCTAGGGAGATGGTTTGTGGGTAAGAGATATGTTGTATATGCATGAGAACCCGAATTTTGGTACCCAGCACTGATGTGAAAAGTTGGGTGTGGCCATGTACACCAGCAATCCCAATATTGTGTGGAGAACAGAGACAGGACGGCTGGGGCTTGCTGGCCTTCAGCCTGTCTCCGAGTTCAGTAAGAGACCTTGTCTCAAGGAGAGAGTGTGGAATGTCATACAACAGGTACCTGACCATCCATCTTCCTGTTGCCGCTGTATGCATTCTTTCAAGGTCACGTGCACCCGTGCACATATGTGTACATGCAGCACACACAACACATGCACACACAAATATACATTTAAGTCACTTATAAGTATTTTCTCATAGAGATAGAAAATGGTTAAAATGCAGTTAAGTTGAGAATTATAATCTATGAAAACATTCAGTATCTAAATTAGGAATTTTATTAGCTTACTGGACTCAGTAGAATCACAAACCCAGTATAAAAAGTCACAGAAAATATCCAGGAGGTAAAGAAGGAAAAGAAATACAAAAAGAGCTGGGTGGTGGTGGTGTACACCTTTAATCCCAGCACTCAGGAGACAGAGGCAGGAGGATCTCTGTGAGAGGCCAGCCTGGTCAACAAAGTGAGTTCCAGGACAGCCACAGCTGTAACACAGAGAAACGCTATCTTGAAAAACCAGAGAGAGAGAGAGAGAGAGAGAGAGAGAGAGAGAGAGAGAGAGAGAGAGAGAAAGAGAGAGAGATACAAAAAGAAATGCTTAAGGAGGAGAGGAATGTGATGGGGGTTGGAGAGATGACTTAAGAGCAGTGGCTGCTCTCGCAGAGGACCCATGTTCAGTTCCCAGCACCCACATGACAGCTCACACCTGCTCACACCTGTCTGTAACTCCAGTTCCAGGGCTTCTGACACCTCACACAGGCATACATGCAGGCAAAACACCGATGAACATAAAATAAAAGTAAATTACATAGCCAGGAGGTGGAGGCACATGCCTCTAATCTCAGCACTCGGGAGGCAGAGGCAGGCGGATCTCTATGAGTTTGAAGCCAGCCTGGTCTACAAGAGCTAGTTCCAGGACAGGCTCCAAAGCTACAGAAAAACAACCCTGTCTTGAACTAACAACCCCCAAAGTAAATTAAAAAAAAAAGGAGGAACGGGTATAGCTAAGATGTCTAATACACGTGTGAGTGGAAAGAGAGGAAAAGGGAGGAAATATTTGCCCAAGTAACGGTGAAGAATTTCTCAAACCCTCTGAAAGACGACATTTCAGATTTAAGAATCTCTACTGGTCCTGAATAGTGGAACAGGGACAGAGGAGAAGAGGTGAGGAAGGGATGGGAAAGAAGAAATAGGAAGAGAGGAGAAGAACTCATGTCATCATAGACTCCTCAGACATTAAAAATATAGTCAGAGACTATTAAGAGCAATTTTGATATCAATACAATTTAAGGATTTATATGAATTGGACACTTTCCTTAAGAAATACATTTTTTTACTAAACTTGACAAGAAATAGAAAATATGAAAAGGTTCTATTTATTAAATAAGTTTTATTCATTGCTGTGGGACAATGGTCTTATACCCTGTAAAGATTTGTCACTTTTATTGGTTTAATAAAATGCTGATTGGCCAATAGCCAGGCAGGATGTATAGGTGGGGCGACCAGAACAGGAGAATTCTGGGAAGAGGAAAGCCTGCAGTCGTCACCCAGATGGAGAGGATGCAAGATGAGAAGGCTTCACTGATAAAAGGTACCAAGCCACATGGCTAACAGACAAGAATTACAGATTAATGTATGATGTAAGAGTTAGCTAATAAGAAAGCCTGAGCTATTAGGCCAACCATTTTATAATTAATGTAGACCTCTGTGTGTTTCTTTGGGACTGAATGGCTGTGGGACTGGGTGTGACAGAAACTTCTGTCAACAATTCATAATTTGAAAATATTCCACAAAGAAAATTCTGGTCCCAATGACCTTCACTAGTGAATTTATCCAAACACTGGAAGAAGAAATATACTACGACTAACAATAAGAAAAGAAATTCAAAGCAGAGATAGTGGTCCACTCCTATAATTCCGGCACTCAGGAGGCTGTGCACTCCTACAGTGATGAGTTCAAGGCCAGCCTGGACTACAGAGCAAAATTCTGCCCACTCCCTCAAAAACTCATAAGAAGAGTAGAAAAAAGAAAATGTTTCTAAAAATCGTTTTATAAAGTCAGCCAAGTTTAGATCACACAACCTGGCAAGAATCCTGTAATAAAGTGGGAGGGAATCCTCAGTGTGGTAATGAAAGACAAAACAATGCACCGTGCCCAAGTAAGAGTCATCCCAAGAATGTCATGTTGAGTTTGCATTTGAAAAGCAATGAATGCAATTTCTCTCCTCAATGAGATAAACAAAAAGCCCATACTGTCACCTGAGTTTACGCTGAGTTAGCTCTTGATGGGATTCCATAGCCACTCACGGTAAGAGTCTTCAGTAAATTAAAGTCTCAGGGCGTTCCTATTCTCAACAAGGGTTTCCCTAACCACCCACAGCTGACAGCATCTCCAGGGAGAAAGTACATGCTGTTGCCTTTACCCTGAGGTTAGGGAGAGGGCAGAGCCAGAAATAATCTGCAAAACTCTACTTGTAATCTGAACCAGTACAGTAAGACTAGAAATCAAAGGCACACAAGTGCAAAGGAAGAATCAAGCTGTCTTTATCCATGGTGATGTGAATGCATGCATAAAAGGCATGGGGTTTCTTTGGTAGTGAGGGTTAAACCCAGGGCCTTGCACATACAGGCAAATGTTCTGTCACATAGATATAACCTTGGCCCTCTTGCTTTTTATTTTGAGACAGGCTCTCACTAACTTGTCCAGGCAGGACTTGAAGTCACAGCCCTCCTCTTTCAGCTTCCTGAGTAGCTGGGATTGTATGCCTATGCCATCAGACCTGGCTGTCCACTGCAAATCCAAAGCCAATCCATCTACAGACAGGAGTTACAAGTGAAGGCTGGAAGGTTCAAAATCAGTTTAAAAACCAGGGATATTTCTGTGTATCATCAGCAAAAAATTAGGAAGATCTTTTAAAATGTAAAAAAGCAATGCCAACTCAAATAGCACCAAATATCAAACACAAAGAAACCCAGCAAAAAAAGGCATGGCTGGGAGAAATCAAAGGACAGCAGAGTACACCTCTTCCTAAAGGTGGGGAGAAATGCTTTTCTGTGGAAACCAATGTACTGATTGATCTAAATGGTACAGGGAAATTAAGATGATATCACAGGAGATAAAGAGCAAAGCTGGAGAAATTACACTTGGTGAGATGCCAAGACTTCTTTCGTGGTGACAGGATTAAGATGCTGTGCTAACACTGGGTAGAAAAGCAGACAGATTTTGATAGGGTCAAAAACAACCCACAGCAATAGGGACACGTGATATAAGCCAGAACAAGACCGCAGTTAACGGAAGGCTGCAGACGTCCCAAAATTTGTTCCACAATGGTAGACATTCACAGAGCAAGTAAGGAACCACTTCCTACCACTTACAAAAGCAGATATTATATGGACCACAGGACAAAACAGTATCCTGTCTGGTGACAGCACAGGAGCATTTGCAAGACCTTAGAGTGGGTAAAGGACGTCTGAGCAGCACACAAACTGCACGTGAAAAGAACTGACGGGGCAGGTGCACCTCCTTGCTGTCAGGAGCCGTGCTCATCCATAGATGCTTCTGGGGTGCCCGGGGCAGCCACACCGAGAAGGCTGCTGTGCTAGCCAGAATACAGAGAGAAGTATGGAAGACGCTCAGGAAAAACGTTCTCCAGGTTAAAAGAGCCAATGCATGTGGGAAGGTACTTTATGAAAACAATGTGTCAATGGCACAAGGATGGGGAGGTTGTTCTCTCTACTGTGACAGAGCTGCAGCGCTGGCTGTGGTCCCAAGTCCGAATAAAGGGTGGGGAGGAAGTAGGTTCACCTCAGTCAACTGAATGCTCTGAGGTTGGCACTGGCTCTTTCTGTGGCCCAGCACTCCCCTTGGTCACACCGATAGCAGGAGAAGCCAGTACACAAGGCCACCCAAGGACGTGATTGGAATATTTGCAACAGCCCAAACCTGAAACAGCATGAACTCCTTCAGAGAAGAATGGCTAACACACTGCTGAACTGCCAGGGAACATGCTGCTGTGCTTTCCAGGAAGTTGGGAGAAGCAAGAGCAATATACAGGAAAGGCATCTCTGAGAAGTGTTTGCAGGTATGAGGTCTCTGAATTCCATAGTGGCTACACACAGATACAAGCTGCAGTCACCGGACTGTCCTCTGGACTTGTGCCTTTCCTGCATAGCAGTTATCCCTCAGTCTAAAGACGGATGGCAAAGCAAGTAGGAGTGTACAGCGTTCAACTCCAGTTATGTCTGTTTTTAAACGCTCTTGATTTGCCAAAGCACATTCCAAATAAACGCATTCAGTGGACATCTGTGGCTAAGGCCTTGCCCTGGGATCTTACCTCATCTTGCACAGTAGTGTCTGCTGGGATACATTCCCCAGAAGATAGACAAAGCTGTGAGATTGGCAGCTGGGCTGTGGTGGCTTATACTGAATTCGTGGATTTTTGGCAAAACCTGAAGCATTCCTAGAGAGCATTCAGGGACTTGGGAAAGATACAATACAGTTCATTGTATCTGGTGGCATTGTTTTCAAAAGGAACCTAGTGATTCTGCCTGTTCCACCCAAGAAGAGGGCCCTCCATGCCTCTCTGATACCTCCCCGAAAGACGCATGTCCTTGATGAAACAAAATCATGGAAACTCAAAGCCAGGCCCAGCCCTCCAGCCAGCGCTTGGTGCCTTGGGATTGACTTCACTTTTATAGCCTTTTTATAGGATTTTCATTAGTACTGTGTATTAGCACAGCACATTAGCTAACTGCTCTAATGCCTGGGCAGAAGAGGCTAATACTGTAAATCACTGACTTTTATGAGGGAGAGGAAATTGCTTTTTGTCTGTAATTCCTCTATTTTATAGAATTTTGAACAACAGCCCAAGGTTGCATTTTAGAAAATGCACTCTGCGTGCAACTGCTGTGTGTTTGCCCAGCAGAACCCTCCCAAACTCGAGGGTGACCCTGCACAGATGCTCCAGTGCTCGGCACAGTCCTGCCCTTGGTACATCACGGGCTGGAGGCTCTGAGGAAGGCAGGACTGTGAGGTGGGAGTCGCCCCCATCTGAGATCGCAGTGAGCCTGGACAGAATGTTCCAGAACTTTAGAGCATGAGATTCCCCATCTCTTCTACTTCACTGTGACATTACTAAAAATTTGGCCAAGAAAGCCACCAGGGACTGGCTTACCTGGGAGCCCGCAGTAGGATATGCACAGATGAGACCAAGAGTGTCATACAGGACCCACCTGTTACCAGAGAGGGTCTGGCTGACGAACTCCCATCAAGGACAGAGGTGGACAAATAGTTCTCAATCCTCACTCCCCACACTGTGACTCTCTGGTCACAAGTGAGGCGGCCACTGAACCCAGAGAGTAGTCTCGAGGCGTTGCCGTCACAGCCATGCACCCGAGACAAATGCATCTCAGGTGTTTATTGGTGACACCTTGGCCATGCTTCCTTTCGTCTTTCCTCCACCAGCCTTTCTCTGAGGCTCCTGAGTTCTACTAGGCCACATCCTAGCCCATCATTTAGGGCCCTGGAGCCAGCCCTCCGCTGGCTCTGATGGCAGGTGTGGCTCAGCCTGGCCCTGGGTCAGAATGTGACAATCAGCGGAGCACCTACTATAAGCACTACCTCAAACGGACTTGAATTATAGACGATGCCACTGAGCAGAGCAGACAGACTTCAAATTATAGTGCCTGCTATGGTGGTTCTAAGATTACCTGGAACCTTCGCAGTTCCCTTCCCCAGCCCAGTTATCCCACCCAGAACACTTGGGGATGGAATCTTGGTCCACTGTGTTCTGCCCCAGGGCCTGGACTTCAGCCAGATTCCTAGGTTTATGCCCCCACGGCAGCCCTAGCTGTAAGCCCTGTCTACTGATTGATGTGCCATGCCTCTTTGGGGCCACGGCCCCAAAAGACACATGAGTGGGTGACATCAGTCTGTGAAGAGCTCCCAAGGCCCACTTCCTTCAGCAGCATCAGTCCTGATCTGGAGTTCTTGGCCTTTGTCACACCGCACTGGTCTAAGGCTCCATGCTAGTCAGTGTGCCCAGTGAAGAAATGGCAGTCTCTGCCAGATAGTGCAAAGAACATAGGCAGTTAAATGTTTTCAAATGTAACTGTAGCCAAGGTTTCTCCATGGGGACGGTCCCTAGATTCCCAGCTTATCTTGCCTTGTGGAGCTCATATCTCCCTGCGTGAGTAAACTGAGCTGGTCCTGCTGCCTTGAGACTTAGGAACAAGATTTCTCTGGCCTGCTGGGCCCAGGGAGGCCATTGCCCCGTCTCTAGGTCAAAGCCCCAGCCAACATCTATACACAGACTGGGTATACAACATCTGTACACAACATCTGTGCCAAACTGGGTGGGACTCAGGGACTCTTCCACTTCTCTCTGATCAAAGCCACTCTCAGCTCTGTGCTCAGCCCCTGGGGTTAGCCTGTCTATAAGTGACATCCCCCCCTCCTTTGCTCTGCCCTGCTTCAGTTTCTGCTCCAGACAGCTCCTATCTCTGGTATCCTCAGAAATACCTCGGACTCTTTGTCCATACCAAGCTCTTGCCCTCTCTCCCCAAGCTTCAACACCTGGGCCCCACCCTTCTAAGGAGACCTTCCAAGTTTTCTTGTTATATGCTTGATGCCCACCTCAGATGCTTCTGTGGAGTCTAGAGTCAGCCCAAATTCACAGTTAGGTTTCAGAAAGCAGTATCCTTTTACAAACTAGGAGCCGAGTGATAGAGGCAGTTCTGAGACCCCATCAATTAGGAGGCCCCCATTGGCCAGTGTCACAAGAAGAGGTTGCCCAACACCCGGAGCCTTAGGCTCCTGGACTCCTAGGTAGCAGTGACTTGACCCAGGGCCACACTGGCTTGCTCTAGCACCTCACGTCTCCTGATCAAGACTGTTCTCTGGGTTTTTCATTATATCATCAAATTGCACAATTTATGCATGCCTGGTCTCTGGAAGCAGTGTCTGAAGGTGGGCTTGGGAGTAGGGAAGAAGCGAGTTGCACCTCCAATGGTGCAAGGGCAGTTGAGGTCAAGGGTCAGAAGAAAAAACTATCCCAGCATGAACCTATGAATAGTCTCCAACAGTGACCCCTGGTGGGGATCGTGAGTAATGCAGCAGCTGGAACATACACCCAAGGCCCTTCGGTGCTGGACTGGATTGGATGAGAAGTGGAGCTCTTGGAATCCGCGCCATGGTCTCAAGAGTGAAGTCCTGACCTTGTCAATAGGGTATGTATAAAATGACAGGCACAGAGTATTCTCCAGAGTGACTATGGATTCTCCAGGGGAAAACCCTGAGATACTTTGAACCAGGAAAACTTATTTCCCGACTGTCCTTTCATTAGAACGCGAGGGCCTCCAGGGACCGTGCAGTATTGTAGGTGAACCAGGTATGTAGCTTCCACTTGGATACTCTATGGCTCTGTGGAGAGGATGACGATCATGGAGAACACTACATCTGAGAGCCGCCTCTGGGTTGTATAGGCTCTTGTTTCTTACTCAGTTTAACGTGTTCTGGGAACAAAACTGAACCCAGGACCTGGAGCGTGTGAAGCAAGGACTCCACCACTGAGCTACATCTTCGGTCCTATTTCTGTGTATTTGTTAGACTATTTGACACAAAGTCACTTCGCCAGCAGTAAAAGGTTTAATTAGTCTTTTCCTTCCTGGTGCTTTTAGTTTTTCTTTCCCCAACTAAAGTGACTGGAATTCTTTGGAAAGAAAAAAAATGAAAATACCATTGTCCACTTGTGTAATTTTTGAACGTTCACTTTAGAGGCCCTGATATCAGAGCTCTTACACATTACCACATTACACACACACACACACACACACACACACACACACACACACACACACACACACACACAGAGTGTTTCCCCAACTGGGGTGTAAAGGAGAGGCTAAGAGAATTGTTCAACAGGAAAGCCAGGAGTGGAAAGGGCCTCTGCCATGGCACAAAGAAAGAGCTCAACCTTTGAAAGTAGAACGTTCTCAGGGAAGAGCTGCCCTCACCTGGCTGACTGGGGAGAGGGAGCCAAGGGGTTTACTTCAGAGAGCAAGTATCTTTGACACTTAGAATAACTGAAATAAGCAGGGAAGCTGAGGGTGTTTCCTAAAAAATAGAACAGAAAGCCAAGGTCGGGAGAAAAATAATAAATTCAGTGTGAATTCAAAGGCCCAACTTCTGATGAGCAGATGTGGGAGGGAAGATGAGAGGCAGGAAGGGGATTTAGACACAGACAGCAGGTTTCCCCAGCTGAGGACAGAGAGGTGCCTGCCTGCCTGGAGTAGATGAGCAAGTGCCTGTGCTACCCACACAGCACAGTGCCATTGCAGAGGCGTCCTAAGCTCAAGGAGAAGGCAGGGCTGGTGGGGAACAGGGCAGGGGAAAGGGCAGGTATTTGAGTAATGAAGAAAGGTCCAGCATTGTCCGGCTGTGCACTGTTTAGCTTGTAAAGAGACAGAAGGAGATGCGGTGCTTTGAGGCTGTACCTCAAAGGCAAATGGCTCAAATTCTGATTATTTTGACAGCATTGAGAGGTTCACCATTCTACCAGAAATGTGGCATGCATTAGTGATACAGACACTTAGGAAGCTAAGCAAACAAACAAAAATAACTCAAAGGAATACATACAGATGTGTGAGCTACACGGTACAATGGGATGGACCCTGAGTCACTGTCTGTAACTCAGCAGCAGGATATGGAACTGTATGTCCTTCCCTCAGCCAAGATAGAGCTGTACCTTGGATGCTCTCTGCCCCCTGGATCTTCTCTCTACCTTCCTGTCAGGCTCTGTAACCCAAAAGGTGGAGAGCTAGGGATGTGGCTCAGTAATACTGTTTGCCTAGTATGCGTGAGATCTTAGACTCAATTTCTACCCTGGATGGGGGAACAGGTCCCTGCAATGGTCCCACCTGCTCCTCCATGCTGGTCTCCTCTGGGTCTATGGGTCAGTGGGAGGCGAGCGATCTGGACACATGCTCCCTGCTCCCTGTTGGGTTGGGAGTTGACAGTTGGGTCTTGTGCTGAGTACTGCCCTTCCCTCTGGATCTGGAGCCCCAGTGGCCAGACCCAGTGATGAGCCCCAGATTCATCAGACCCAGGATTCTTCTCCTCGCCTTTCTCCAGCTTTCCTTGGGGGTTTCTCAGAGGACACACTGTCTATTTCCTGCTGAGATGTACCCAGTACACTATGGTGAGGCCGGGCTGGGAGCAATGAAGGTACAGCACTTTGGGAGGGAAGCATTGCATGCAGGGGAGAGGAGGCAGCATAGACTAAAGGGAAGAAACAGCTCAAACATACTGTGACAGTCTGGGATAAAGTTCACCAGCTGGAGATGTCACAGGTTTTTGCCTCTAGGGACCCAAACCAGAGTGGAAGGGGACTGTGGAGCACAATTATTTTCTTACAAGCTTTGTGGAGAAGTAAGGTTGCCTTCCTCTGCTACAGACACTAGGACACCAGCTCCAAGCAGGACAAAGGGAAAGGCAGATGGAGCAGGCAGAGTGCATTTTCCCAGCAGTCTGCTGCCAGCTTCCTTACCGCTCCAGATAGACAGGCTAGGGCAGAGCCACACCATGTGACATATTATGTGGGATCTCAGGCCACATCTTGGGGTCACTAAAGGCAATGACAACATATGGTTCTGGACAGGTAGAGAGGGGTAGCGGTATGGGAGCAGGGAACATTCTGGAAAGGGGCGGGGCTTTCCGGTTAGGAATAGGGTAGACACCCTGTGTTCATCATGGCAAAGTCATGTTTCCTTCGCAATGCCCAAATTCCTCTTTCCGATGATGTCCAGAAAACTGCTGCCATCTCCTTAAATTCCGTGAAGTGGTGCGGCCTGTAGCATGTCTCTGGACACCAGAAACCCAGAGTCGTGGAGGAAGGATGACTCTCTGGGTACCCTAACTAGAAAGATGGCTACATCCTACTAAGGAGTGCCTTAATGCCTAGGGTCCTTATGGTGATTTGAATGAGATGTCCTTCATGAGTCCCTGACATCTGAATAGTTGATCCCCAGATGGTGGATGTTTGGGAAGGAATTAGGGGTGTGGCCTTACACGAGGAGGTGTGTCACTGGGGGCAGGCTGGAGATTTCTAAAGCTTTTCACCATCTCCAGGGCAATTTTTCTGTTCCCTGCTTGTGGTTTGAAATGTGAGCTCCCAGCTGGTGTTCCAGGACTACCATCTGCTACCTCCACTCCGCCACCATGGACGATTATGCCCCAGGAACTGTAAGCTCAAATAAACCCTTTCTCTTATAAGTTCCCTTGGTCACAGTGTCTTACCACATCAATAGAAAGTAACCAATACTGTCCTGGAGAAGTGTAGGTGAGGCAAAGGGCTGTGCCTCTCGGGTGGATCGCCATTGTTCCCCACATCCCTGAGAAACACACTTTCCAAGACAGGAGTCACACCCAACCCATTCCTCACAACTCCCGGATGCTCTCTCCTGCTCTTTAGCACTGGGCCTGAGAACACTGGCTGGACCAGTCCTTGCCTCAGGATGCCTGGTCTGTGGGCTTCCTCGGATACACAGATCTTCCAGCCATTGAGTACAACTGGCCACCTCACAGGGCCATGCCTAGGGGATTGTTTTCCTGGAGGTACGCATGGCACAGGAATCTCAAAGGTGCTCTAGGCTTCTCACCAACATGAAGACCCATCGCCTCTCTTGAGCTGGCATCAAGCAGCTCAGAATCCTTCTGCCATCAGTGTATGAGCCTCACCTGGCACCTAGCTTAACCTGGTACACCTCCACAGACCCCTAGGGAGGACAGGCATTATGACTTGAAAATTTCCTATTCTAAGTGGGGATCAGGGGCACTGCTGGCTTAGATGGAGGGGCAGATGGGGTCTCGCCTACCTATGGGTACCTGCTGTGCACTCCTGCACCTCTGGAGTCCTCAGAATTAATAGGAAGGGTGTGAGGTACACGAGTGGAGAAAATGGCCTGGGGAGGAACCAGAGCTGTGCCCTGCTGCCCACCTCCCCACCTGCCCAGCAGCCACGTACCAGCCTGCGGATCTCACGCTCACACTCCTTCTTGATCCTGACGATTTCTTCTTGGTGCAGATGGTAGACACTCCTGATCTCCGCGGCCTTGATCTTGTCAGCCTGGATGACCATTGTCAGTGCCTCCTCCACCTGCTTTTTGGCCCCCTTGAGCTCTGAGATCTCTTGCTGCATCTTGACCTTCTCTACCTCAAAGCCCTTCTTGGCCTCTTCCTTAGCCTCACACAGGAGCACCGTCTTCACCTTGTCAGGCGCGCCATCCCGCAGGGTGTTGAGGAGCGCCTGCAGCCGCTGGTTCTCATTGTCCTTAATCTTGATGACCCTCAGCAGCTCGGCCTCGTGCTGCCTTAACAGCGCCTCCCGCACTGCCTGCAGCTCCTTCATCTTCTCCTCGTGCAACTTGGTCTTGAGCTCAGTGACCAGGACCGCGTGCTTTCGCTGCTCGTGTTCGCGCACCTGCTTCAGCTCCTGGCTCTTCTCCCGTTCCACTTTGCTGACCTGAAAGACAGGCGAGACTGAGGCTGTTGGAGCCCTGAACATCGGCCGTGGCTGAAACATGCCTGCACTTGTAAAGGATTGCTCTTCTGCAAACTTAGGGGCTACCTGACTTCCAAATGTGCGTTTAACTGTCAATTAAAACAAAAGTCACCCTGCTTGGTGGAGGGCGTGTATATGCGTGCTGGCCCTGCAGCATACATGGGCCCGCACTGTAGCCGGAGAGGTCCAGGCCATGGACAGGCTCTACCCATGGAAATCTGCTCCAGGTCCTTCTAGGAGGAAGCTGAGCAGGAGAGCTTCTCAATGGACACTGTCCCCCAGGAGCAGTGGAGGAGCACCGGCATGCCTGTGCCTGTACAGAGCCTTCAAGCTAGTTTCTGAAGCTCCCTCCCTCCAGGTTCCATTTCTTCACACAATGAACCTGCGGTACTTACCTTCTATGGTGAATGGGGACACCTCTTAGCAACCAGGCTGTCTTTCTCGAGTCTACCTTCTGGAAACAATGTGACCATGTGCGTCGTATTCATCCAGATATTTTGGGGCTCTGAGTGGTTACCCCACTATAGCAAGTACTATATATAATGGATATACAATGGAAAATGGCTAAAATTCCCATGTGCCCTGTCCGTGCCATGGCTGAAGAACTGAAGAGCTCCCCTGTGGTCCATGGCGCTTACCTTCTGCCTTCACCATGCAGAGTCCCAGTTCTCTCTGATGAGCAGATGAAGCCACCAAGCTCCACGATGTGGAGTCCACAGTGGTGAGTCCTCCTGGCAACGTTTGACTTTGCATCCCTCCTTGAGCCCTTACAGCCCTCCCCCCTTAGCTGCTCCCACATCAGGCCCTGCCCCAGCTCTGTAGCCTCTGCCTCTCTGGACACTCACTGCAGAGGGGACCCGTAGCCCAACCAACCCCTTTCCTTTCTGTTGCTTCCCATGGCTCTAGGCACCCACATACACTGGTCCCCAAACACTCTTTTTTCTCTCAGATCTCCAAGGACCAATTTACTTGGTGACACTGAGGGTTACACCCCATCACCTGCACCCAGAGGGACCTGCAGCCTGCTTTGTGCCTGAAGACTATCCTGGCTTTCTAAGCCCCTTTCGGGGACCAGCTAGTAGTGACTCAGCAGGACATGGGGATGGTGTCACAGCCCCCCTGCCTCCCATTGCCAGGGGAGACGCAGCACGCTTCCATTGGGAAAACACCCCTCTCTTAGGCTGCTGCTGTTCCGACCAACTTCCTGCTTACAGTGGGCATGCATATCCTCAATCCCACTTCTGGAAGACAGGGCCTCTGTGAATCTCAAAGACACAGCTGGGGATCCACCTGCTTCCTGCTGGGACCCTAAAACAGTCCCTCTATATTGAATGTGTTCAAACAGCTTCCCCAGGTCTTGATTGTCTTCAAGGCTCTCCTGGCCATGGTGGGCACCAGTTCTGGAGTGACTGGTGTTTCCCAGTTTTCCATAGCAGCCAACCATGAGTCCTTCCTGTGCTGGGTGCCTATTTAATCCTTGCATGCTCCCCCATCTTCTATTTCTTCTCCTTATATTCTTTGGGGAGAATCTTGCTAGAGCCACCTTCTAGGCTCCCACTTTCCTAACCAGCCACCACCAAACAGCAGCAGAGCTGTGCACTCCACCTGCACAGCAAGCATTTCCCTACTGAGCTTATCCCCAGTCCAAGCCTCCCTAAGAGGCTCCTCCAGCTTTCATCAGTGCCATGATCTTGGGACAAAACCTTTAACACAGGGGTCTTTGGGGATAGTTAAGATCCAAACTGTTCCCGATTTGTCTCTGTGGCTGGCCTTCCTCTCCCCCCAGAGGCAACTTTCCGGGGCTGTTTGCTGCGGCTTCCCCATAGGACAGGTATGTGACACTGACTCACAACTGGTACCAGGGCTGGCGACCCTGTTGTCCTCTCACAGCCCAGCATGTCCCTGACTGTCCCTCCTGCACGCTGGATAGTTGGCAGCCATCCAGCAATGTGGATTTCTGTTTTGCTGAATAGACCATTACTGAAACTAGAATAGGCAACCACCACCACCCCCCAACCCCGTCCATTTAATGTGTGCCTCCTCCTCTTCCAGTTTTAACCGAACCCCAGATATGAGGGGAAAAAAGCTGGGGTTTGTTTGGTTTGAGTTTTTTGAGACAGACTCTCACACTGTAGCTGAGGTTGGCCTGGAGCTAACACTATGCAGTCCAAGGCAGCCTTGCACTCAGAGATCTTCCTTCTTCTGCCTCATCCCAAAGGTGACGAGATTACAGGTGTGAACCACCACATAGTGTCTCTGAATTATCTGAAGTCCTTCTCTTCCTCCATAGTTCCTTTGGATGATTCCAGAACATTCTATATGTTTAAAGGAAGGAAGAATGAATGGCTGGATGGGGCAGGAATAGCCAGTTTCTCCTGGGGGTTAGGACCCGAGGGTGCATCAAGTCCCTGAGTGGGACATGGTAGGTCAGAACCAACACCGGTATCTATGGACCCAGGAGAACAGAGGAGTCTCCCAGGAGCCTGGCTCTGCTCTCTCAGCAGATACATCGTCAGACCTCATGAAAACTTCCCAAATGGGAAAGAACAAAGAGAAATGAGTGCATCCTGTCACAGAGGAGATAATGGGGAGTGGTGAACAGTGTGAGCCAAACAGCCCGAAGTGGGGTGAAGCTCTAACCCACCTTTAAGCTGTTGGAGACAAAGAGCTTACTTCTGCCCAGGGCCTGAGGCTTTGCCACGGAGAAAAGGCTACCTGTGCCGCATGTGTGGAATGCTTGGTTATCATCCAGCCAATCACCAGACGCCCTCTACTCTCCTGCCCTTCCCAAAGCACCCACCTTGCTCAGGCTGGGCCACTAGCTTCCAACAAAGCATGTGACAGAGTGGGACACCCATCCCAGGACAGTCATGAAAGCAAGCAGAAGCTAAGCCCTGGAGAATCCTGGGAGACTCCTCCATGCCCTGGAGAAATGCCACTAGGCAACTTCAAGGCTCAACACCAAGGGTAGCTAGCTCTCCTGGAATTCTGGGAAGCTGGCGAAAGACAGACATGCCAGGGAGGGGTGGAGGAGTGGGGGGGACAGATCATCTTGGCTCACAGTGTCAGAGGTTTAAGTCCATGGTCACTTGGCTCCATTGCTTCTAGGCCTGTATGTGTGGAGGAAGAGTGTCATAGTTGGGGAGAGACAAGTGGGGAAGCAGAGTGAATGGCCTCACAGTGGACAGAAGTCCATGCTGGCCAGCTTCTGCCTTCCACTTTTGTTCCTCTGTGCCTCCTGCTCAAAGGCTACTGGAGATGCTATCCACATTCAGAGTGGGTCTTTTTCTTAGCTGTTCTCCATGCCACCTGGCTCTGGGCACCCTCACAGACACGCCCAGAGGTGCGCTTTACTGATACAGGTGTCTCTCCGTCTAGCCAAGTTCATAATCATTTTAATCATCACAGGACTTGACTCACAGAAACCTGCAGCCGGCAGAGACAGGCATCAGGGGTGTTAGCTGCTGTGAGAAACACTACAGCCTTCTCAGACATAGGGCAGCCACCATAGGATTCCCATACCATGACTTTTCCTTTCCTGCTGGTTCTTCCGGCCTTCCAGAGAGATTCCAACCATGCAATGGGAGGGGAGGTTACTTCACTCACGGTTGCAGGGAGGATGGGGGAACTTCCTTCAGCTGCTGTTTATCTTGCTTTTTCACCACAAGCAAACAATTGATTCTTTCCTCTAATTACTCAGTTGTGATAATAAACTGGCTCCCTGCCAACCATGGAGTACCAACTAACTGTTTCCTGAGGAGCATAGGGATTCAAGCATACTTGACGGGCCTCAGTCCTTTGCAAATATCTTCAGTGAGGCTTGGAGTGTTGGTCCCATTTGTGGCCAGCGAATGCCTCTCCAGGAGACTCTTGAATCCTCATTGAGACCCAAGTAGTTTCCCCAAACTGGAATGTGGCATAGTCCAGGTTTGTTTTGCTTATCTCTAGTTGCTCTGAGTGCTTATCTCTAGTTGCTTTTCATTTTCATAGAAAGTGATGTTTTCAAGGTCACAGTCAAGGTCCCAGGACTGCGCATTCCTACTAGATAGGTTACTGATATATGTATGTGTGTATGTGTGTGTGTGTATCACACACACATACGCACATACATCTTACAAGTTCAAATCAAGTTCAAAGTCAGGCCCACAGAACTTCTGCCTAGCGCCCTGCGCACAGCTGAATCTCTCTTCTTTTACACTGAGCATTTTTGTTCGCAAGGAATTAGGAGGTGATGTAATCACTCGTTCTCCATACCCGCATTATATAGACAACTGTTTCAGGACTCGGAAGACTTGTGTAATAACCACGAATGGCTAGTGCTCTTGCACTTGCCATACACCCCCATTGTGCGGTTGCATCCTCACCACATGGCCAATGGCATGGCCATTCTAACACTCTCCCTTCACCCCCCCCCATCTCAAAGTACTTTCTAAATCTCAAAATACTCCATAATTCCCAACGGATTTAGACAGGTCAGGCCTGGCAGGCTGCCCTAAGCACAAGTCACAGGTGGCTTTTATGACGTCACCTTCACTGGGATCCAGATCCCCTCTGTGAGTTAGACCCCTCTGTGAAGTGGCCTTAGGAGCAGCTGCAGGAATGATGCCACCTGAATTCTTGCAAGATGTCCCCTCCGTGACCAGATGAAGACTTTGTCAGACACAAGCCCCTCAGCGTACGCTCGCTGCTCACTCTTTTCTCCATCCGCAGTTGCTCTGTTATCCCCTCATCATTGCGAAGTCTTCTTCACTTCACGGAGCATGTGCATTGGCACCTGTTTCTTTCGTGTTACTAGAGCACGCTCTGGGGTGGCTGGTCTGGGTCTTGCTTTCATGGATGCTCTTTCAATAAGCAGTTTCCTTTGCAAAACCTTTTTTGGTGTCTCAAAAGTTAAGAAAGCTCACTGCCCTTGCAGAGGACCCAGGTTGGAGTCCTAGCACCACAATGAGGCTCACAGCTGCCTATACCTCCAGCTTCAGGAAAATCCAATACCCTCTCTTTTGGTCTCCACTGGCTCTTGTATGTATGTGGTGCATATAAACTCATACAAACACATGCACACACAAAAAAATTAAATAAAATTTAAAATTACATTTATTTATTTGTTTGGGCAGGAGGCATGTGCTATGTTGCAAGTGTGAAGGCTAAATTGACAATTTGTAGGAATTAGTCCTGTCCACCACGTGGGTTCTGGGAACCAAACTCGGGTTGCCAGTCTTAGTGGCAAGTGCTCTTACCCTCTGAGCCATCCCAGAAGCCCTTGTTTCCTTTTAAAACAGTCACATTCTTCTCAAGTGTCACGTTTCTGTATTCTGCTTTTATGTCTCCATCATCTTCAGGAACCCCCATTGTCCTTACGTTAGAGTAACGCAGTTCATCTTCACTATTTACCTGCTTTCTTTTAAGCCTTTTTCCCCCACTTTGTTTATATTTTTTCTCAGTCTCTCCTTCAATTCCTCATAAGGTATATTTGTTGGGCTCATATGCTCATGTTCCTTCTAGATCTATATTTATAAAATTTCACTTCTAATTCATGTGTCCTGACACATCACTTGTGTACTTTTTCTAACTTGGACGTAGGTACTGTCGTCTTATCTAGTTTTGTTTTGTTTTTGATGTTTCCAGGTGCACTGTACATAGCCTTTGTAGCTTCTTCCGCACAAGTGTCTCTGTGGTGCCATTTCTGCTTCTTACTCATTTTCTCTCCCTACAGTACCTTGATGTGATCTCAGATCTCCAGTGGTGATTTGACATTGAACACATCCCCACTCTCACCTCTGCCCCAGAATTTCCCCCTAGAGGGTGTGTCCTGCACCACACAGAGTGCTCTGCAATTTTCTTCCTTATTTCCCCACAATGTGGCAGCAGCTGCAAGCCATGTAACCACCTCTTATGTGTGTATGTATGTAGATATATAATTTGCCTTCATACATACATTATGAATATATGTATGTATACACACACTTGCCTTAGCTTCCTGGGTATCAGTATTATCAGCAGTTATCACCATACTTTTTTTTTAAAAAAAAACACAAACATTTAAAAGATGCTTGGGGGCTGGAGAGATGGCTCAATGGTTAAGAGCACTGGCTGTTCTTCCTGAGGTCATGAGTTCAATTCCCAGCAACCACATGGTGGCTCACAACCATCTGTAATGAGATCTGGCTCCCTCTTCTGGTGTTTGGGCATACATGGAGGCAGAATGCTGTCTACATAAGAAATAAATAAATCTTTAAAAAAAAAAAAAAAAGACGCTTGGCTCACACAAGCCCTTCTTGGTAGTAGGGACTGCTAGGCTTCTTTGGTGCTTTACATGTGTGACCACCTTTCTCCATGTGTCTGGTGCTGCCCATTTTCTCACCAAATCATCACTGCCTCAGCTCAGCTCAGCATCCCAGTGTGGCTAGGAAATGGGCTCATCTCCAGAGAGATAACCACCATGGTCCTCAAGCCTTCTCTCCTTGGGTGTAAACAGAGGACACAGAGACTCAAAATCTGCAAGACCCCAGCGGCAGGGTGGCAGCTGAGGGAGTGATGGAAGGCTAGGGACACAGGTTTTGCCATGAAGGTCACAGACCAGCTCCATCTGATATTAAATGTTCCTAAATTACACTTCTCAGAAATAAGCACCAGTGATGCTTCATTGTGGACTTTCCTTGCCCTCTTCCCCATTCAAAATGTTCACTGTAATCAGTTATAGAAAAATGACATGAAAACCACTTTCATTTTAAAACCAAGAGCTTAACAGTCCATCTTTACAAGCCTGTTCTCTTACTGCTGAACTTGTACATCATCTCCCATGTTTCATTGTTTTAAAAATCTGTTATTTTTATTTATGTACGTGTGCACGTACATATGTGCCTGTATGTGAGTTCTGGCAGATGCTAGAAGACGTCACTAAATTCCCCGGAGCTGGAGTTATAGGCAGTTGTGAGCCACCTGACATGGGTGCTGGGAACCAAACTCTAGTCCCCTGGAAAAGCAGTAAGTACTCTTAACCACCGAGCATATCTCCATCCCCATCCATAGGGTTTTCCTCTGCTTACGGATACTGAAGCTGTGATACTCCAAATGCAACTATAACCCAATCACCACAGAACCCTTAAACAGAGACTTTAGTCCTTCTGTAAACAGTGAACTTTGGCTTGGCTGGATGTTCCAGCAGACTGTGACATAACAGGAGTTGTCACTTGGAACCAAGCAGTTGAGCCTCGGCCAATTTCAGAAGCCAGACTTTCATGGAGACTGAAATTATGCCCCAAACATGACCCCCACACTGCCCGTCTCCTAGCATCTCCTGTGTCTGTTTACAAAAGCAGCCACTAGATGCAACTCAGCTCAGTTTCTTGACGTTTTAGTCCAATTATCTTTTATGGGAAGGATGAAATGGTAGCATCATGCCTTGTATTCATATCTGCTTAAATATGTCCCGCAGGCACCTACTGTCCAGTTTAGCCATTTCCTACCCATTCTTGCACATTGAGCCTCCCAGATTGGAATTCAGGGAATGTAGGTCAGTGGTTTATTTTGACTCCCTGAGACTTACAGCTTTGGGAGAAAATGTACCCACCCTCCATCCACCCACAAAAGAAAGAAAATAGCCCTGGCAGTGGCACCAGGATTCATCCCTACTGCATTTACTGGCTTTTTGGGAACCCATTCTCTTTAGATGATCCCTTCTTCAGCCTAGGTATAGAGTAAGGAGGGCCTTGGACCTTCCCCAAAGCAATGTGCCTTACCCTCTCTGAGGATTGGATGGAGGTAGGGTGGGAGCGTATGTGGAGGGAATGGGAGGAGGGGAGGGAGTGGGAACTTGGGCTGGTATGTATAATGAAAAAAGATAGTTTCTTTTAATAAATAAATAAATAAATAAATAGGAGGCTCCTAACAGAGAACCGAGGAAACAAGCTCCACCGGGAGCAGAAGCCAGGAACAAATCCAGCCCTGGGAGCCAACCCAGTCTTGGGACACTGATTGAGCCAACAACCTGACTCAGAGTCCGCGACCTCCACCGGAACCTGAGTGGGACTGAACCAGTTATCTAGGACAAGGAGAGAACGGGCTCCGCCAGGAGCAGAAGCCAGGAGCAAACCTGGTCCCGGGACATGAGTGGATCAGGATTGAACCAGTGACAAGATCCAGAGTCAGCGATCTCCACCAGAACAGGTCTAACTCCAAGCCAGGGACATCTGCAAGAGGAGATCCAGACCAAGATTTACAGAAACAGATCAAAGCCAGCAGCCTAGACCAAACTAGGCTTGAGACAGCAAACTCCAAGAGAGCAGAACAAAACACAGGAGCACTGAGCTACCTCCAGGAACAGGAATAACCAACGGAGTAAACTAGAACTGTGACACTGACTGTACCACTAGGAAAACCATCTTAGCTTTTGATCTACTGGCACCTAGGAGATTATTCAACAGACTCTCAAACAGCACCAACCACACCTATTAGAGGAAAAAATGAGTAGAAAGGTAAGATCACAAGCTATACCACAAAGAGCAACACAATACCAGTGAAACCCAAAGATCCTACAAAAGTAAGACCTGAACAACCAAAAATGGATGACCCAGAAGGAAATGTTCTAAAAAATAACCACAAGAGAATATCTGAAATTATTAAAGATGAACTGAGAAATAATTACCTTAAAGAAATGGAAGAAAAAACAAAAAATTGGAAGATATCACCAAATCACTTAAAGAAAACCAAGAAGAAGAACTCAAACATATAACAGAAACTATTCAGGACTTGAAAACTGAGATAGAAAAAAGAAAACACAAGCTGAAGGAATTGTAGAAACAGAAATCATGAGGAAAAGAACAGGAACCACAAATGCAAGTACGAACAACAGAATACAAGAAATGGAGAATCTCAAGTGCGGAACATAAAATAGAGGAAATAGACTCACCAGTTAAAGAAAACATTAAATCTAACAAAAGCTTAACCCAAAATATCCAGGAAATATGGGACAACATAAAAAGGCCAAATCTTAGAATAGTAGGTATAGAAGAAGAAGAAAGTCAACTCAAAGGCACAGAAAAATTATTTAACAAAATCATAGAAGAAAACTTTCCCTACATAAAGAAAGATATGCCTATGAAGATACAAGAAGCTTACAGAACACCAAATAGACTGGATCCAAAAAAAAAGTCCTCTTGCCACATAATAATCAAAACACTAAACATATGGAGTAAAGAGAGAATATTAAGAGCTGCAAAGGAAAAAGGCCAAGTAACATATAAAGGTAGACCTATCAGAATTACTCCTGACTTCTCAATGGAGACAATGAAAGCCAGAAGGTCATGGTCAAGCATTATGCAGACATTGAGAGACCACGGATGACAGCCCAGACTACTATACCCAGCAAAACTTTCGATCACCATAGAAGGACAAAATAAGATATTCCATGACAAACCTAGATTTCACCAATACCTAACCACAAACCCAGCCCTACACAAAATACTAGAAGAAAAACTCCAACCTAAGGAAGATGGCTACACCAACAATAACACACACAATTGATGATCTCATTACAGCAAATCCCAAAGAAGGAAAAAAACGCACAAAATAACATCACCAACGATGAAAATCAAATTAACAGGAGATAGCAACCACTAGTCATTAATATCCCTTAATGTAAATGGACTCAACTCACCCATAAAAAGGCACAGGCTAAGAGATTGGATACGAAAACAGAACCCATCCCTCTTCTGCATACAAGAAATGCATCTCAACCTCAAAGACAGACATCATCTCAAAGTAAAAGGTTGGGGAAAAATATACCAATCAAATGGACCTAAGAAACAAGCGGGTGTAGCTATCCTAATATCTAACAAAATAGACTTCAAGCTAAAATCAGTCAAAAGAGACAAAGAAGGACATTTCATATTAGTCACAGGGAAAATCCATCAAGAGGAAATTTCAATGTTGAACATCTATGCCCCAAACACAAGGGCACCTTCATATGTCAAAGAAACACTTCAAAAGCTTAAATCATATATTAAACCCCACACACTGATAGTGGGAGACTTCAACACTCCCCTCTCACCACCGGACAGGTCAATAGGACAAAAAATGAACAGAGAAATAAGAGAACTAACAGATGTTATGAATCAAATGGACTTAACAGACATCTATAGAATATTCCATCCAAACAGAAAAGAACATACGTTCTCTCAGAAACTCCTCATGGAACCTTCTCAAAAACTGACCACATACTCAGTAACAAAACAAACCTCAACAAATACAAAAAAAATTGGAATAACCCAATGTACCTTATCAGATCACCATGCTTTAAAACTAGAAGTCAACAGCAATACCAAATCCAGAAAACCCACAAACACATGGAAATTAAACAGTGCTCATCTGAATCATCAATGGGTCAAAGAAGAAATAAAGAGAGAAATTAAAGACTTCCTAAACTTCAATGAAAATGACCACACAACATACCCAAATTTATGGGACACAATGAAAGCAGTGTTAGGAGGCAAGTTCATAGCAATAAAGGCCTACCTAAAGAAGCTGGAAAAATCCCACACTACTGAATTAACAGAACAATTGAAAACTTTAGAACAAAAAGAAGCAAACTCACCTAAGAGAACTAGACAGGCAGGAAATAATCAAACTGAGAGCTGAAAACAAAATAGAAACAAAAAAAAA
>PVIU01008075.1:0-86137 GCA_004026605.1 Ondatra zibethicus
TCTGGCTATTTTTTTAACCTATTTGTAAACCAAATATCTTTGCACTTCAAATTGTAGAGTCAAAAACCGCTTGATTTATAATATGATGAAAGGTGTCTAAAGTTAAACCTAAGGCTGTGGCTGTAACTCAGTGGTGGACTGTTTGCCTAACATGAATGACATCCTAGGTTCAACTTCCAATATTGGGAAAAGAAAAGAATTCAGCTTTATTCTCTCATTACTTTTACTTTCTCTATTATCCCACTTCACTCTGAAATAGTTAAAGCTTGCTTTCCTAAAGCTATGTATGATTTAAGCCATTTGGCAGAGTGGAGACAACCGAAAAGACATCTACAGATTTTTTGAAAATTCTTTGTATAAAAATAAAATCTGGGTGTATTGATATCAAGCATGGCTAAGAGCAGTGGGAGGTATTCAAGTGTAGGGCCTCATGTGGCTGAATTAGTCACACAGCCATGAAGCTGCCATGTTTTGCCTTCTGATTCTGAGTCATTGTTCGCCAGCCAGGAGACTCAAGTAGACCAGTTCCTGTGTCTTAGCTCTTTTTTCTGAAGCAATATACAAACCACCAAACCTGTAAGACATCGGAAAGAATTAAATGAGCTAAAATGTAACATTTTTAGAAAGGTGATAGTATACTCTTTCTTCAGCATATTAATATGATAGCATATTGGGAAGATACGCATGAATGGAAAAAAAATCTGAATCTTCCCAAATTAAGAAAAGCCCATTAACACTCAGAGAGACTTTGAAAAGCACATCCTACTTGTGAAAAACATTTTTGTTCATTAATTGCATTAATGCATGTTGAACTTTCATTGTAGACCTTGTAGCATGTGTTCCTGTTCAGATTTGAATATGAGCAAGAAAAGATACATATATATATAAGGTTATAGAGCCAGTTTCCTTTGGATTTGAATTTACCTAGCAAACAACCCTGGTGTTAATTTGTATTTCCTCTCCTTCATCAATGCCAATCATTATTTTCAAAATACACTTAGGCATGAGTTCATGAACAAAATATTTTACTTTCAAAAAGCTCCCTCAGGCAGCAACTGACTATTAGCTACTGGTATAAATCTCTTCAATTTCCATGAAATCTCAAAAAAAAAATTGTCAGTGCTCATGGTTCTTTCTTAAGAGAATGAAGCTAATGGAATCCCACATAAGCTTAAAGGTACAGGATTGAAATGAGAAGGACAAAGGGATTCAGAAGTTATTCCAACCCTCTTGACAAATAAATATGTTATTCTCTGTGAATGTTACTTTGTATATGACTCAAAACTTTTGGTTAAATACTCTAAAATATAGTTTCTAATATGTATACAAATTAAATATATATACATACATATAAATATATATTAGAAATAGACAAAGATACTAGGCAAGTAAACAACCAAATGCTATATTGAAATTCAACCCTCCACAGGGGCATGTGGACTCATAGGTTCATAGTTCATATAATTAGGTTAGCCTCTGATATGGTAAGATATTATTTGTGTTGAGTAAAAAAATACCACCAATGTGTAATGCCAATATTCAGCTTCCCATTGTGTGAATAACTTTATTTTTGTTTAAATTTCTAAATTCAATAAATATTGTTTACGACTAAAATAAGCACCTCCTTAGAATAAGTTGTCTCCCACCTACAGAAATTTACACCCTTGTTATAATTAAGTCAGCAATAACAGTGCCTCCTCTTAACACTCGGAGTGTGTGGGCTCTGGGAAGACAACACACAAACCTGGTATTTTTTAAAAGGAATCTAATAATAACAACATAATATTTTTCATTCTTCCAGATGCCCACTTTTCAGCATTTACTTTTATTTTTTCTTCTTTTACTTTTCAGATATTCAGGGTCTAAATTACTAATCATAAACCAATTTATAGATAGGAAAATATTCTCAGCTCTTGTCATTTGTTTGAAGTCATGAGAGCAACAAATAGAGTTCAAACTTTATTGTAAACATTTAACTGCATCAAAAATCTTAATATTGAGTATTGGACTTTTTTACTAATGCAAGCAAGTTTAATAGTGGCCAACCATTCATAGAGGTGTTTAGATATAGTTCTGGTATCTGACCATTTGTAAATCATTTAGTGATTACACCCTATGAGTTAGATGTAGTATTTAATCTACTTAAATTGTTATGTAAAGCATTTTAAAAACTTAATGATAACACAAAATTAAATAAACCTTTATGGATTCGAGATTTTCCCAAAACCTCAATAATTCCTATAATATCTGTCCATTACTTCATTTAGGCAAAATGGCAGACACTAGCAAGATGTAACCGATTTCTGTATGAAAAACCCAGGGAGAAAATATGAAAATATTTTAGGTGATTTTATCTAGTGCAATTCATTTCTGGTTTTTATAGAATTTTTGTATGACTTGAATGCAAATAATATTTGTAGTCTTGATTGACTTTGAGGAAAAATACAGCTTTTGAACTAGTGAAATATCTAATGTTATATTTTGTTCAACTATAATCATTGAGACTTTGCAAAACTTTCTAACTCAGCAAAGGAAACCTATATAACCACAATGGCCACAAATATGTGGGATAACATATTATTTTGCAGCAATAAATACAAAACCAAAACAAAACAAAGCAAGAGCTTCAATCTACTTCACCTGTGTTAGTTCATTCTAGAATTGTTCTAGAAACGGCAAAGGTTGCCAGGCCTAGAAACAAACAACTCAGAGCTGAGCCAATGATTGATCTTATTTTTATAATTCTGGTAAAGTGTTTAATTTCTGCTTGAGAATGTGTCTACTCAAATTAACTTTTACATAGTCTTTCAATTTTTTAGTTTTTGGATTCATAAATTGCCTGTCACTGTAGTTATTCATATTAATTGGGTAGTACATAATGTAGGTTCTTTCAAAAATCCACATTCATTAGTGTCTATGATGTGGTTGGCTCTAATATAACAATTAGGTTTCATTATTGAATCATCTCTCACACATACCTGATGAATCTAAATATTTATAAAATAAAAATGCATACTTGACACATACTGAACAATGAACACAATAAAAATCCTGATAAAGTTTTTGCCTGGATTTTCAATACAGTGCATTAAATTATCCAGGAGTCTAGAGGAAAAGTGGTGTTTCTAAACCCGAATGAGCATCATGGAGCAGACAGTAGAGTCTCAAGAGGTAAAGCATTTGGGTAAAGTGAAGTTTTGTCTACTGCAGTTCTTCAGGGGATATAGTGAGTAGTAAGAACAAAAAAAGAAAGAAAATGAGAAAAAAAAACGAATGTGAATATACAAAAGATAGCCATGCTTGTAAAATCAAATGATGTCACTAAACTAAGAACAAAATACAATGCAACCTCAAACTAAGATGAGACATAACTTTTATAGCAAAGAGAACCATTCAGTTATTCTACTATGCTGTATCATGATTTGAGCTACTATTTATGTGATACCATAACTTTGAAGGCTCCTCACGGGGTACTTGTTTGGTGTCTTTATGCTTATAGGTACTTGATGAATAACCAATCATTTTGACTAGATTGTGTGTTCTAATTAACCAGGGATACTTTCTTTTTAGCCCAGCAATTTATCATTAGACTATGCTCAGAGACAATTTAAAACATACTTCTAAGGAAATAGTGATTATATAGGAAATGAGATTAAGATATCTGTTTAGTGAAACCAAATGATGTTTAGTGTGCATAAATTTGGCTATAATGTTTGTTAAAACTTTAAAAGCAAATGCTTATTAAAAGTGACAGTGAGTGTACAGCCTTTCTTATGTATGAGCATTCCTTGGCATCAGTTTGGAACTATTTAATTTTTTTAGAATTAGTATCTGTTTATCACAAAAAGTACAAAAGTCATATTACTTTTTAAAATAACTAATTTCATAGGTGACAATTTACAATATGAATGAAGGAGTATCATAGGTGATTTTCCTCCAACTTTATATCCCAATATGCCTTGGTAATTCTAGTATCCTTGGGATTACTAGCTATAAAGAAATTGGTTAAAAATGAAGATCTATAAGTTTAGTTGGGTAAGTGAGCAATTACAAAAACAGGAAATATTTGTATGATGGAAGCATTTACTTTACAATAAACCAGAGTATATGGAATCAAAATATACATCCCACACTGAAATAGCAGTATGTGTTATTATTACTTCTAAAAATTTAAATCCTTTTGCTCCACAGCATCAAGTTGACTCAGTTAAATGCACCTACTGATGAGTAAATACTCATGTGATAATATTACAAACAGTATTTTGATCAGAATAAATGGAATTATAACTTTCATTCCTTCAAAATAAGATGAAAATGTTGAAAAGCAATTTAAAACCTTAATATGCAAATAATAATGTATACTAAATAATAGTTTAAAAAAATTCCTTCTTGGTCTAAGCCAGAAGTCTATGGTATTGCATCAAAAAGATAACCCTAGAAAGAAAACATTACAGAGAAGGTTGAGGAACAGAATCAAAATAGTAGTGGGAGAAACTATGTCTTCTTTGCTCTTACCATAGGCAAAAGGGTCTACTCTGTTATTTGGACTCTGTGAACTATCTTAAAGAAATAGCCTAATCCTCATTGAACCACAGGGGATATTAGGTAAAATTTAATGGTTCTTCTACTTATGTAGCATCCTCTCTTAGGAGAGCATTGTCTTTTCAATGGGTTAAAGACAAATTAGAGTACAGTCTCTCCAGACCATGTACCCTACTTACTGACCATTGTACCTTTTTACTTACATGTCTTCATTTTTCTGACAAGTGTTGCATGTTTTCTGCAGTGGTACATCCATATCAGAAGCACTGAACTTCTCCAACCCTCACCCACCTGGGGAAAACAACACAAAACTAACAAACATAGAAAAATAAACCCCTCAAAACAAAGAACCAATGAGAGCATCTGGTTGCCCCCTCTGTGCTAAGTGGGAAAGCAGCAATAGAGAAATGTGTTTGGCCTGGAATCAGCCAAACTAAAGAGATGTTTTTACAACAAAATTGCTACCTGTGTCCCCTGTCTATTGTCAACTGGTTCTGATGAGATCAGGCATGTTTTGAATGGTATGACTGAAGACTCTCAACTAGTTCTGAATTTAGAAATGTAAGTGGATTGTTTAGACACACTTACCAACTCCTTAAAATTGTTAGCAAGTCATTGAAGGAAATTTACTTGGAAATTTTGTAACAAATGTTTATGCATACCATTATGATTTTATACTAAAAGAATAAAGAAACAATAGTGGCTTCACTGGGATATATCCCCAGTAGAGTCAAGTATATGGACATTTATTCCCCTACTGGTGGCACTTTGGGAAAGGTTAGGGAAGCGAGTAATATGCTTTGAGAGTTTATATCTTTATCTCTCTCCAGCTCCCGCTCTCTGTTTCCTGGGCATAGCTGAGATGTGAGTTCTCAGTCTTCTTCTCCTGCATCACACCAGACGGTTGCCATGACTTCCGTGCCATTATGAACATCTAGTTCTCTGGAATTGCAGATAAAAATAAACTGTTCCTTAAGCGGCATGGTTATGATATTTTAATCACAACAACACAAATTAACTGATACGGAAGTTGGCACTAGAACTGGGACATTGTTGTGAAGAACCTGCCCATTTTGGTGGCTGTTGTTGCTTTGTTAATTTGTTTTCTGTTACTGAAGAATGTAGAAATTTTGGAATTTAGGAGTAGAGAAGAGTTGAATGCTGCAATCAAAGCTTAACAGAACAACCAGGCAGGAGTCTTTAGGACAGTAATTCTTAGAATAATATGAACCTTAGAGCCTTGTTCAAGATGTTTTAAAGTAGAGCAAAGGATGTATTGGCAAATGGGCTAGAGACCATGTGCTATCAATGCGATATTTTGCAAATAATCTGTTTTGGGGTTTTTGATGTTTTTTTTCTGTTGTTGTTTTGTTTTTGCACATGTTCTAATAATTTAAGAGAGACTGATTTAAAAAGTAATGGACTGGTTTCCTTGGTGGGAGGTTTTAAAAATATCAAGGCTTTAATACTGGTAGCACTGGTATAATTATTAGTAATTAGTCTCCCCTTTGTCTACACTGGTGCAGAAAGAAATACAAAAGGCAAAGTTTGAAGAAGAAAAGAATGCAAGGAATGTGTTGCTCCCAAGAAATGTACTGTAAAAAAAAGACAATGTTGAAGAGAGAAGCATTATCAAAAGGAGGCTATACCCTACTTCCAGCTCCTGATCTCTTGTGTCCTGTACGCAGCTGAGATGTGAGTTTTCAGCTTCCTACCCCTGATGCCATTCCTGTCCATTGTCATGCTTTTTCTACCAACTAAACATCTCACCCTCTGGAACAGTAAACCAAAACAAACTCTTCCTCTAGTAACTTTATGTCTGGATATTTTATCACAACCACAGAAAAGAAAGTAACAGGAACTGTGCATTTCCATAACAAGAATCCTTTAAATTGTTAAAAAAAATTAAAAGGCTAGTGAGATGGGTCAGCTGGGGATGTATTTGCTGTAGAAAAAGAAATACAAGTTATAGCCTTTCTATTCCCATAAAGATGAACAAGAGAACTGAGTTCACCTATTGTCCTCTGATGTCTCCTTGTAGCCCATGACATTATACACCCCCTCACAAAAAATAACAAATAAAATTACATTTGAGAAGTTCTTTAAAGGAGTTGGGCATTGTTTGTCATGTCTTTAAACCCAGCACTTGGGAGACGGAGGCAGGCAGTTCTTTGAGAGTTCCTGGCCAGCTTAGTCTTCTTGGAAAGCTCCAGAACTAGAGCTACACAGCGAGACCTTTGAAAACAATGACTCTAACTATACATCATCAGTTCCATTCTATAGTATTTATACACAAAATAAGCAATAAATATAAGCCTTATCCATGCATGTGTACATATTATACTAAAAATACTTTAAGTAATTTAAAGACAACATGCTTTGATTCTTGGACCAATGTGATAGTGTATTTCCAACGAAAGTATGTTATTCAACAAGTGATGACTGCTGTAGCAAGAGGAAGTGTGGGAATCCATTGGAGAAGCTTGCATATAAATCATTTCGTCACATCTACTGGCATTACATGTCAGCTAACACCAATGCAACAGAGCGTGCTAACCACACCGCCAAGACTTAGTTGCCAAGCAAGGCTATAGGAATGAATTTTTCCTTTTTAAAAACAAAATTTGCTAAAAGTAAATTTTGCTAAGAGGTATAGGTACACACTTTGTATTTTTATATGGGGAAGACAGAATTAATCCTGCAAAAAGTCTCAAATCTATTTTATATTATCTTGCCAATTGACCTAAATTATTAGATTTAGCAAGAAACAAAAAAGTCATACCCTGTTCTTTAAGAATCCCATGCTGGGAGCTCAAAAGCCAACTCAGTAGCTAAGAGGACCCCGTTTTGGTTCTAAGACCCACACTGGGTATTGACTGGCTCACAATCTCCTGTAGCTACAGCTCCAGTCTGATGCCTCTTTAAGCATCTGAGAGCATGTTTCCATATATATAAATATATATGTATATATATATAAAGATTTAAAAAAATAAAAAGAGAATCCAGTGCCTATGTTTTAACCAAGTTTCAAAGTGAGACTATCAGTAAATACATGAGGATAATATTAGTTACCTCTACATTATTATGACCAAATTAGTATGCAGAAATAGCTTAAAAGCAGTAAGTTTTATTTTGGCTTACACTACAAAGGCATCAAAAAACACACCAGGAAAGGCATGGCAGAGCACTGAGATCACAGTAGCAGTGTGTGGCTATGCTCTTTACATTATGGTGGATCAGGAAATGGAGAATACATCAGGAACCATGACATGGGCGTCATCTCCAAAGGCCTTTCCTTAATGGTCTACTTCTGCAAGATGGCCCCATGTCCAGTATCTCACCCCTCCCAAAACTGTGATACCTGCTAGCGACTAAGCTTTGCAAACATGAGCTTATAGAGAACAATTGAGTTTCAAATCATAACCCTGACATACAAGTGTCATTCAACGGCAAAGAAGGTATATATTTAAAAGAAACAGTAAAGGAAGACATTGCCAGAAAGTATTTTCCATAAGAGATAAGATAATATCTTCAGGGATTTTTACATCAAAATTTAATAAAGCACAGATTCCATGAAATAATGTACCAGACGAGAAGACGTCAGATTTAGGTGAAATGAGATGTCACTGACAGACATTCAAAATATAAAAAGTGAGTGAGGTAAGAGTATTTTAGAATTAAAACTACAAGGGAATAATAAAAACTGCATTAGAGTTATTATGTCTGATTGGATGGGATGTTATGATTTCAGTATGTTTTCAATATCAATATTGTATTCCATACAATAAAGAAGACAGGACTATTACAAGCATGAAAATGTTAGCAGGACCTTCTTTCTTCTGGTGATTGAGGCTAAGTCACTGAATGCTTGGGTCTTTTCTTTGCTGTCTTTAGACTAGTGATAAAAGATACATCTGCACAAGGTGAGACTCGGCAATTTTTAGCTTCCTTCTTCATGCTCTTTCCCCACAAGGCCATGATCATCCTCCCAAGTGAGCCTGCATTGCTCTGGCTCTCACAGAAAAAGAAATTATCTTCTTCCTGATTGTGATGGGAAAACTGGATGACCTTTTCCTCCAAATTATTAAATGGTCTCAATTTTTGTATGTTTTGATGCAAACAAAGTGAAACAGACACTGCAAATCATAGACTTCAGAACCAGGGAATTACTTTATTACATGGTTTAATTTGAATAAAGAAACAGTGACTTCAACTGTCCTTATGTAAGTTTTTAAAAAATTTATTACTTTTAAAAATTGCTTTAACCATGTTCATACAAGATATTTTGATAATGTTCTTGATCTTCCTCCAAGTCCTCCCAGAGCCTCTCCACCTCCTTACCCATCCAACTTCATGTTCTTTTCTCTCTTTCAAAATAAAACAAACCAAGAAAATAAAACAAAAAGATAAACAAATAGAAACAAAACAATTCCATGAATGACAACAAAAACACCAAGCCAAAAGAATGTCAGAAAAGCAAACAAAAAGTCATGGAGTCCACTTTGTCTTGGTCACCTACTCATGGTATGGGGCCTGCTCTGGAGTGTTTATAGTCACGGGTTCTGTGAGTTCATACATGTATCAGATTTTATGTATATTGTTGTCTCTTATAGAACAAGAATAATAATAATAAATAGCAGTCACAGCTCAGAACACACTTTAATTTCTTTCCTGAATTATGAAGAAAAAATAATGAAAGGGGAAGACATCAGATAGATAGAGGGGGTGAGCAAAGACAGAAGGAGAGAAGGACAGAAGGCGATGAAGACGGAAAGCAAAAGAGAGCAGCTGGAGAGGTTCCCCCTATACCAAAGGGGAAAAGATAATGAAGAAAAAACAAACAAATAAATAAACAACTTAAAAATACCAATGGTAAGGTAGCAAAATGTTGTAGACTTGTAGATACACAGGCAAATTTACAAGTAAAAGACTCACATTGTTTTATAGGAAACAAACAAATAGATTCAAACCTCAACATCCAAGCATTGAGAACATCTATGTAAAACTGTGTGTAAGATATCAGATAAATAGCATTCACTACTAATGATTTCAAAGGAAGAGTAGGATGGACCCTTGGCCTGGAATCCCAGACCATGTGGACTGGCCTGTTGTAGAGCATCCAGAACAGAGACTTGCTGAGATTCCCACACTTCCACACTGTGCATTACCTTGTAAAATTTTATATTCTAACACTTCATGAACGTTTTGACAGCACATGATTGACAGTTGCTCCAGTTAGCCAGCCTTAATCTCTAGAGCTGTGTTGGCCTGCATTACTTTTCAATACTCACTAAGTATATTTCTTCCCCAATACCCAAACAATTTCCTAAAGGAACTGCACTGTTTCTTTTTCTGGGGTTTAATTGTTAGTAGTATTTATTAACTATACAAAACAACGGGTCTCATTCTGACATTTCACAAAATATTCCTCAATAGCAAATGGTCTTGCCTCCCCTCTCTCCTCACTGGCCATCCCTTCTTTGAAAATTACCCCCACTCAATATTTATGTCAGTGAAAAATTATAAATTCTTTTTAAGAAAGAAAACAATAGACATATCTTTCTAAACCTTAATTTACTTATCTTATATGTGATTATTTTTAACTAAAATATTTCTGTATACAAATTATCAAAGGAACAAAGACTGTAAAGTGAATGTAAGAGAAAATATTCAAGTAGAATATTACTATAACTATATTACATTATATATTTATATTTTTAAGCATATTAATAAAATAAATATGTAAATATTCATTGTTATCATGAAAAAATGACCTTGAACAACCTTCATGGATTTTACTAACATCTTCAGTGTGTCAGGGGATGTAAACAGGAAGTGTATGACACTTTGTTGCTTTATCAGTTACATATTTGTTTAACTTAGTAGAAAGATTTTCTCAGATAGGATATGGTCTATTACAGACAACACTTCCTGGGGAAGCAAACTAATGATAAAAGCTTTATTGTTTACCCAAAATGGAGCTACCTAAAGCATTTCTGTAACATGAATTCTTCCTTGAAATCAATTTTAACACAAAATATAATTTATGTAGATGTCTGAATACAATGAAAAAATGATACAATGATTTCATAAGACTATAAAAACTAAGATCCGAGTTTATTTTAATATAGAAAAAGGCATTATTACTATGTCACTAAATTTCATTGAAGATGATAAATATGCCAGTCACTGATAATATTCTGCCGTGAAACAACCTGAGCCTGGAAATCTAATTGTGCATATCTGCTCTGGCTATTATCTAGTGATTATCCAGATAATTACTCTTCTTACTTATTCCTTATTTGCCATTTCTTAGGAATTGGTATATTATTTTTGAATTATGGCAGTTTTATTACTCTACAGAGATGTTTGAAGTCCCATTGAGAGGCTTAGTGTCTCTCTAGGCTTTTCTGAGCTTCATAGTTTGGTGACTTATATCACAATATTCATGGTTGGGCAGTAGGAAATAGGGCTGGGAAGACATTTTTAGAGACACCCAGACTGTTTAAGTTAAGAAACACCACCAAGGAGATCAAAATCAGAAAATTCTTTCATTTCTATGGTTGGATTCTTACTGCTAACTGATTTCCATGGGCATCCAGGACATTTGTTGAAGACTGCTTCTAAAAAAAAAAAAATCAGTTATCAGCTTAAATAAAAGGCTATCTGGTTGTACACAGGTATCTGGGGTCAGATCATCATGGATCTCTGAGGCATATTTGTGGGAGCACACTCCACTCCTTTAGCCAATAGCCTTTAAGATACCAGCCCACTTGGGTGTGGTCTCTGATTCTTTAAAAAGCAGCTGTAAAGTGTGCACTCCCTCTCTTGCTTCCAGCTCCCGCTTCCGGCTGCTAGACTCTGTTCCTGCTCAAGCAGAGGACTGTTATCTAGGACAGTGATGTGTATGTTTTCCCTTAAAGAAATAACCCTTTTATTATTCCTAATTCTGAACTGGTGTGGGATTATTTTGTGACTTCCATCATGAGCATATGGTAAAGTGGTATCCATCACACTTTCATTGATATCTGTGTCATGAAAGCCAGAAGGGATAATCATTAGACTTGGCTGAGCTAGGGGAGGGTTAAAGGTGGCTTCTTTTCATCCTCCCCTGTGTTTGTATAAGGGCATTGGCCCCTAGAGAGGAATGGCTTTGTGTATAGATATAAATTTAAACTTGATTATTTTAAGACCAAAGGGAAAATGGCTTTGACCATAGACATGAGTGGGGCATGGTAAAAAGCATGATTATGATCATAAGCACAGTCATAGAAACAAGCATGGTCATGGTCATAGTCATGATGATAAGCATGGTTATGGTAATAATCAAAAGCATGGTAATGGTCATAGTCCTAAGCATGGGCACAGTCATGATCATAAGCATGGTCATGATCATAAGCAGTTATAAGTATGTTCATGGTCATAAGTATAGTCATGGACATGGTCATATTCATAAGCATGGTCATAGCCATGGTCAACACAGAAATAAAGACAAAAACAATGGAAATCACACTGAGTGGAGAACAGAGCTTTGTCAAGTTCTTTGATACAGAATTGTTCCATTTTTATAAATAGTTAACTTTTCACAGGATTGTTCCATGGACTAATAAACAACGAACTGGCTTTATATTGTTGCCCAAAGCAAACACAATAGTGAAGAGCACATAAAATTTTCATCCTGTATCTTAGAGTGTTATCAGATGAATATCACAACAGAGAATTACAAGTGAATTAAAATCATTCTCAAACAGCTCAATCATTGTGACCCAACTATAAAGCCTCTGATTTCCTGATTTTATCTACTTCAAAATTTAGACTAATAGAAGAGAATGTATTTGTTCTAAAGTATGAAACTGTACCGGCGTTATGGCTCAGTAGGTAAAAATGCTCTCTGACATGGCTAACAGCCTGAGTTCATTTCCTAGGACTCACGTGGTAGAAGGAAAAAATACTGACTCCTACACATTGGCCTATTATTTCTCTATGTACATTTACATGCAAGCATACTCCCCTCTCACCACACAGACAAATCTAATGTATTGTTTTTACAAACTTACAAGCCCTTGCTCTTATTTCCAGGGTTTTCCTAAAAAAAATGCATGACTATCCAATTGTTATTATTTGCTTAAACATCATCCTACTAATATTCTGCATTCAATAATATTATGTATTATATATTAATATTCTGTGTTAGTATTAAAAATATTAAAATATTTTAGCCTGATACTTAATAAGTTGATGTGGAGGGGATAATAGTTTGTTAGAACAAACTTGAGAAAGGTGTGTGTGTGTGTGTCTATGCTCTTGTGTATGTATTATATATATACTTATGAGGAAATGTTTTTATTTTTCCAAGTTTCATTTATGTGTGTCTAACAAAATTACATAAATTTAAGGTATGCTTAATGACCATTTAACATAAGCTTGAACTGTGAAAAGATGATCATACTGGATGCCTTCCACATACATCCTCTCTCAAAGACAGCCTTGTGCATATGTTGAGAAAATGTAACAGCTGCTGTCTGTGGATAACAGTCACTACACATACTGTGAATTTGATTTCTAGAATTTATCCATTTTATAGTTAAATATTCATTCGACCAGCATCTCTCTCAACTCTTACTTCTCAGTAAACACCAGTCTAATCTGTTGTTATAAGTTGAGCATTTTCAAATGTCACATATTAATTGGATCCACATCATTTGTCTTTTTTGGTCTGGATTATTTCACTTAACATAACGTCTTCCATGTTCTTCCATGTTGTGTCAATGAGCATGGCTTCTTTGTTTCATATACCTGGACAATAGTCTACCATATGTATGCATGCTCGTTTTATTTATGGATTCATTTATGAACAATCATGTGTGCTGTTTTCCTATCTTATCTATTTTGAGTAATGCTTCAATGATAGGATATAAAATCATCTTTGGGAGAGTGTTTTTATTTTCCTTGGCTATATAGCCAGAAGTAGAGGTGCTAGATTTTTTTATTCTCTCTATTTGCAAGTATTTTGAGGAAGCTCTAACTCCATTGCAATTCAGCCTCTGCATTCCCACTAATAGGGTATAGAAATACTTTTTGCTCCACATCTTCACAGACATTTATTACTTGGAATTTATAGTAACAGCCATCCCAATAAATACTGGGTGTTGTGTTACTGTGTTTTGATTTGCATTGCTTTGCTGCTTAATAAGGCTGAGAGACTGATCATATCCTTTGACCAGTTTTGATATTACTGGAATAATATCTATTAGGTCTGTTGCCCTCTTTTTCATTAGGTCATTTAAAAGGAGGAATGTTTTTCCTGGTTTCTATTTTATAACATACAGCTGATGTTTCATAATGCAAGGGAAGGAAGTCAAGGATTTGCATTATTAATTTTCAGTTGCATGATGTAAAAGAGGATCAATGAGGTGAAAAAAATCCCACCAAATATAATATTCTAATTCAACTATCAATTTTCTGAAATTGTAGCAATAAGACTTGATATTCACAAATCTGATCAAAACTGTTTCTGACATTAATTCCTTTCCTTCCCCTTCAGATACCTTTGATATCACATTTTTTTTCAGGATCCTGCCCCAAGAGAAAGAATCATCTCTTCTCTCCTGTTCAACCAGTGAGTTTCCACCATAAATCACATTCTATGTCCATACTGTAATCTTTGCTTCAACATCTCTCACCATCATATGAAATCATTTGTTTTGTGGTTTATATGAACCCCACTCTCCATAATAAACTAAATGTGGAATACTTCTGAGTGGTCTTGCTTTTGTTTGTTTTACTTGTTAGAAACCAGAGGTTAATTTGCATATATAATGTGATGCTTATGGTGGAAAATAATTGGAGTTTAGTTCTATTGTATAGGACAGAGTATTTAATGTTCAGTTTTGAGTGGGGGGTGCTCCCTTCCCTGAGGTCAAGCTTTGCATCACAAAGAATAAGTGAAAAATGCCAGGTGGTAGTGGCACATGCCTTTAATCCCAGCACTTGTGAGGCAGAGACAGGTGGATCTCTGTGAATTCAAGGCCAGCCTGGTCTACAAGAGCTAGTTCCAGAGTAGCTAGGACTGTTACACAGAGAAACCCTGTCTTGAAAAAACAAAACAAAAAACAAAATACCAAAAAATAAGTAAAAAATTACAAGCAACACAAAGTTAGATGAAAATGCCACCATATTCTCAGCAAATATTTTTATGTGTTGTTCTCCAATTAAACTGGCAACTCCTAACCCAGAGGTCTATTTTGTCTTTATGAGAATACCTGAATGGTACATGAATTGTTGTTTGTTGTACAAATTACATGAAATATGTTTCTATTTTGTTTCTAAAATATATTCAGGTATTATGATGGTGAAAAATGGTTGCTTTATGGGGGTAATAAATAGTACTCTTTCAGTTTGCTTGAGTTCAAAATATAAGTTTCTTCAAACTAGAAATCAACTACACAGCTTTATGAGCAGTTATGACTGCGTTGTGATATATGGTTTATGTGCAGATATGCTGATTGATTGGAATGCACAGTCATGTTTTACTGGTAGAATCCTCACTGCTACCAAGCAAAACATATAAAGGAAAATGAGTGGCTTTCAATGCACCTACAAGTTTCAGGAACTAAGAACAAAAGACATATGTAAGCATGCTCTATTGCTTTATTTCTCCAAGATTCACAAGACTCCAAGGTATTTCTTTTCTTCTTCAGAGAAATAGGGTATAATTAAAAGTTGACCATGTGTTGCTATATTTTTATTTGTACTTTTATATTTTTCTAAATCTATTTCTTAATATTTTCATCTACATTTACTGTTTAAATAACTCTATGTTCATTTAATTTCCCTACATTAAATACATATATAATACGCTTTATATTCAATAGCCCTATGGGAAATAATAGATATTATTAGTTTTCCTCTATTCAAAATTAATTTAAATTTATTTGGTGAATGCACACCATTATTGGACATATATAATGAAACAAAGTCCCCAGACTAGGAATTCTCTTTTGAAATGAATGTTTTTAGCATCACTTGATATAGACTTCAAGAAATACTAACCATTGTAGCTTCATTTCACTTGCTATGAGAAAATATCTGGACAACGGAAAAGTTAGGGGATAGATGGTTAACGTTAGCTCATAATTCCAGACGATAGTTCTTTACTGTAGAGAAGTTACATCAGCAACAGCCTGAGCCAGCTGGTCACACCATGTGCACAGTCAAGAGCAGGAATAAATGAGGATGCTCCTTGATCATCCGCTTGCTTGTGCTCAGCTGGATTCTTCCATCCATAGACAGTTCAAACCTTCCTTCCTAGGGAATGGTGCTGCCCACAGTGAGTCACAGCAATTGACTTAATTCAGACAATCCCCCACAGCCATTCCCATAGGCCATGGCGATCCTTCATGGAGACTCTCTCCCCAGGTGATTCAAGGTGTTTCATCTGACAATTAATATTAGCAATTACAGTAAATACAATTACTAAGAGTTCTGAAATTATAGATAAGTGTAAGGGACATCACAATACCAGACAGTGACACTGTAATACAGAGAGCCTAATTTTACTATAGTAAGCTTATTTCTTCCTAAGAACTTTAAAAATTATTCACTTCTACAGAATGAAATGGAAAATAACTTTTAAGAAAAGAGTGTCCCCCGTGAGTCACCTCAGAGATGAGAACTATTCAGATCATGTCTAGAAATTTTAGGAACTTCTTCAAATTTTCATTATTGGACAGAAATAATCCTTGTTCCAAGCAAAAAGTTAAGGCAAAAATTGTAAGTAAGGGAAGAGGAAACAGACTATGAGTACTGGAGATTCAATAGTCAAAGTAAATAAACAGAGTGGAGACAGGAAGTGTTTAACATGGGAAAGGCAGCAAATCATACTAAAGTGTACTAGGATCAAATAATACAAAATCTAGCTGTCATGGAATTAAAAGACAGAACCTTTTCTTGTCGTAACAGAAATGGATCTGAGTTACTCACACTGTGGTCTTCTCTAAGGGATTAGAAACCCACAAATTCCCTGCACAGTAAAGAAGAAGTCTCTTCTAGTTTAAATTTATTGCCTCCATGCAAATTTAAATTTATGCGCTTACAGTTGTTATTCAAACATAATTTTCTTAAGTGCATACATCATAGAAAGCTTATCATCTCAGAAAGAGATGCCTCTAAATAGCCCCTTCGAAGTCAGCTACAAAGCTACTTTGGTTGAACTGATGCATTCTCAGGGAATTTTTATTTTTTAACCAGGAAAAGGTGTTTGGAAAAAGAGAAAAAAAAAACTTATAATGAAAAGATGAGCAATTACTGAGATACGTTTTCTTTTGACATATAATGATTTAGATAATCAGAATTCTAAGAATCAAAGATGACTTGCAAAAACAAGTTTTTGAAAATATATTACATTTCTCTATAAAAACTACTGAAGAATATTTATTAAAACGAAAAAAAAAAACAGCTGTACAAGTTTGCACTCCCACCAACAATGCAGGAGTGTTCTCCTTACCCCACCTCCTCTCCAGCATAAGCTGTCATCAATGTTTTTGATCTTAGCCATTCTGACAGGTGTAAGATGGAATCTCAGATTAGTTTTGATTTGCATTTCCCTGATGACTAAGGATGTTGAGCAATTCCTTAAGTGTCTTTCAGTCATTTGAGCTTCCTCTGTTGAAAATTCTCTGTTCAGGTCTATACCCCCATTTTTTATTGCATTATTTGGTTGGGTTTTTTTTTATGTCTAGTTTCTTGAGTTCTTTGTATATTTTGGAGATCAGCCCTCTGTTAGATGTTGGGTTAGTAAAGATCTTCCATTCTATAGACTGCCATTTTGTTTTGTTGACTGTGTCCTTTGCTTTACAGAAGCTTCTCAGTTTCAGAAGGTCCCATTTATTAATTGTTACTCTCATATGAGTAAAGACTTCAAGACCACAATGGCAAAACCCACAGAATCAGCTGATCCAAGCTAGCGGGAGCTACTGACTCTGGACTGATAGCTGGGACCTAACCAGGCCCTCTGAATATGGATGGTAGTTGTGTGGCTTGGGCAGTTTGTGGGGTCACTGGCTGTGGGATCAGGATTTATCCCTAGTGCATGAATTGGCTTTTTGAATCCCATTTCCTATGGTGGGATACCTTGCTCAGCCTAAATACAGGAGCGGGGAAAGGGCCTTGGTCCTTCCTCAATGTGATGTGGCAAACTTTGTTGACTCCCCATGGGAGGCCTCACCCTCTCTGAGGAGTTGATGGGAGGTGGGGTGGGGAGAAGGGGAGGGGAGCAGAGGAAGGGAGGGAGAGAGAACTGGGATTGGCATGGAAAATAAAAAGATTGTTTTAAATAACAAAAATAAAGAGTAAACTTTTCCTTTACTTTTCTCCCATGTCGTTAGATTTCAGTCATTATGACAAACTGAGATAATCATGTTTTAATGAAGGAATTTTAGCGTGACTCAAAGGCTACAGCGATTGTTCACAGTCACTTGGTCTTCTTACTTTCTATGCGTGGTAGTGCAATCATGTGGGAAGCCTATGGCGTAGTAAAGACAGCCTATACTCCTTATTGTGTTTGGAAATTTGAAGAGGTGAGGAAAAGAAAGTAACAGGGCTGTAACCCTAGTGTCACTAGAAAAATAGACTCCCATACTCTAAATCGCTCAACTATGTGTCGCCTTTCACAGGTCCTACCCCTTCCCTGTGTCTGTGTGCTGTGACCATGCCTCTCACATTCAGGCCTTTGGAGGACAATTCAGAATGAAGCTCTAGCATCTCCTGTATCTATGTTTCTATTTTCTTATAGTGCAATATCTAGATGCAAAATTATTCTGGAAGCACCTAGTTCAGGAGCACCTAGTAGCTGCATATTGCTAGTATTATTTATTTATTTAAATGTTATTTATTGTGTGTAGGGTGTAGGATACCCTCATGCTATGACATACAAATGGGACTCAGAGCATGACATGAGTGGCAGGTTCTCTTGTTCCAACATGTAAGTTTCAAGACTCAAACATAGGTCATAGGACTCAGTAGCAAATACTTTTACCTACTGAGCCAACTGGCAAGACCCTTATTTATTACATTATTCTGGTTTTCCTTTCCCTTCTGTGAGGATATATGGTGTATGTGTGTGGTAGTGAGTTTGTCTGTTTGTGTGAGGGTGTATTCTATGTGTGCCACAGCACACATGTGGAGATCAAGGACAGCAGCGAGTGTCAGCTCTCACAAGCCACTCAAGACTGGCTCTCTTTACTGTTTGCTGCTTCACAACTGGACTAGCTGCACTGTGAGCTTCCAGGCATTCTCATGTTTCTATCTTCAATCTTGCTGTGGGAGAGATGGGGAGACTGGTGCACGACTGCCATGTTTAGCTTTACACGAGTTCTGGGGGATCCAGCTCAGGCCCTCCCATCTGTGCGGACAGCACCATCTCCACTGAGCCAACGTCCCAGCCTTGTTTATTCATTTGCTCTCCCAATCCTTTGTTTCCAAGTAGAGCAATTGAAGAGCCAGGAGACTAGATTTGGAGCCAACACGATGTTATTTTTAGATGAAAGAGGTAGGCATTACCGAATTTGTGCCTTCCTCCTGTGCCAGTTTTCCCCTGCTGTGTAATCATTTTGTATCGTGTGCACTTGCACTGTGTGACATGCGTGAAAATTACTAAGTAGCATTGCAGATTTAACTAATTAACCCCTATCAGTGAATGAGCAATGCAGTTTCTAAGGTTTCCTTGGGTATAATAGCAACTGACCCCTTGAGAGCTGTGTCCTTAGTACACCTAACGGTTCTGTGCTTCCAGCATCAATTTAAAGCATCCCTTATGTAAAACTAAAAGAAGATTGTCAAAGTATTACTAGTTTTGTACTACATTATTTTAAACGTAATATTAAGTGATGAATTTTCTGGTAATATCGCTCGTATTTGACTTCTGAATGTCCCCGTCATTCGCAGCGTGAACATCTGGATTCTGAAAGGATATGCTTCTTATCTGTTTCTGTTTCATCAGCGAAATTTCTGTTTCATCTGTGGTGGTGGTGGCCGGCTTTGCCAAGAACAGATTAAGGGGTAAAGAAGCTGCAATAAAATACAGGAAAAGCAGAGAAGCATTTTCTAAGTTATTGTTAAAAAAATAGCGCTATTATCTTAATAGGAGTGCCGTTGAGGTGACTAACACCTGCTTTATGACTGAGGTCACTAATGATTTCAGAAAGCAATAAACCTGCAGGAAGTTCAGTGTTCTGGATGCTTTGTAACTGAAACCTGCTAGCTAGAAAGATTCCTTGTCGCTTAGAGTCAAATTACAACAGGAGGTAAATACGCAAACAAATATTGACTATTGAATTCTCGCCTTTCTCTAGAAAGTAACATAGACATTTCAGAGGGAAGAGATAATCATGATGTGCCCAGGAGTAGAGAAATGTAAAACATGCCCTTAAGAGGTGTAGATGTTTGGGCTCATTATCTTTGTTTTAGAACTAGAAAACTGTCGTGGGTATACTGTCTGCAGTTTCAACAACAGTAGAGCAAGAACCCTGCATCTTTATGATGTGAGCTTCTCAGGCAGGGTTGCATATAGCAGGAAATGTCCGTGCACTGCCATTCAGTTTAGATGCTTCCTTGCTATTGTATAACTCATGGCCCTGAGGGTATTTTCGAAGGTCCTGTAGTAATTGTCCCTTGGGTAGTACAAAAGCTAGCAAAGATGGCTTCTCACAGGACATCTAAGCCTCAGTTATAGAGGCTGACAGATCTGGAGAACATAATGAGTATATATCTGTGGAGGGGCTGATGGGCATTTACCTCAGGAAATGGCACAGACCTTTAAAACCAGCACCTGGGAAGGTTCGAGGCTAGCCTGGTCTATACAGAAAGAACTCTAGAACATCCAGGGCTACACAAAGAAACTCTGTCCCCCCCAAAAAAAAATCAAAGAAAGATTAAAGATTCTTGAGTTTAAAAATTATTGGTATTTTCTAGAAAGTACACATTCTAAATTTCTAAATTGTGATTATTGCCATATCTATCACAGCTCCAGGGATGGACCTGAGTGGGCAGAAAGAAAATGAAGAAAAGGCAGACAGAGGCACAGAAACCCAGTCTCTTTGTTGGAGAATCTGACAGCAGCCTGAGGCTCATCCTGTTTATTATCCACAGCTGAACAAAGAGGCGGGGTTATTACAGACAGATCAACAAGGAGGGAGGGTTTACTGGATCAAAGGGGCATGTTTAGCTCTTCTCAGTATCTGTAGGGGAACAGTTTTCAGGCTATAAACATCCAGGGCCAAAGAGCTATGGCAGACCTTCTCTTTGCCTTTCTGCCGTGGGTCTGAGGCTCTGGGGTCTTCAGCATTTCCCACTTGTGTTATTCAGGACTTGACACATTCAGGACTTGCTCAGATTAGATGTCAGGCAAAAGACTTTATTATTATTATTTGTTTTAAGACAGTGATCGTTAGAAGAAAAAGAAAGGCCGTTATGTAGACAGATGCTGACTCAACATTACCCTCAGGAGACCTTTATTTGAACAGACTGCCTCTTTTAGTCAGCCTTCATTTTGCTTTGATGAACACTAACTGAAAGCAAGGTGGAGAAGAAAGGGTTTATCTGGCATATCCTTCCATGTCCTCACAGAGGGAAGTCATGGTAGGAACTCAGAGCAAGAACTAGGAACACTACGTCTTAGCTTGCTCTCTGTCTCCTACTCAGCTGGCTTTTCTTATAAAAGTCAAGCCCATCTTCCTAGGGATGGGGCCACCCACAGTGTACTGGGCCCGCCCACATCAGTCATCAGTAGAGGGACTCTACATGCACATGGCCATGGGCCTATTTGATAGAGTTAATTCTGAAATTAAAGCTCTCTCTTCCCAGGTGACTCAAAGTCTTTTCAAATTGACAGTAAAATCAAACTAGGACAGAACCTCAACCCCAGCAGATGTGATGGAACTATGAGGTAAAGAGCATTAGGCAAAATAGGTTATCATTTCTATTGCAGTCTGGTAGGGCCTCCAATGCTGCCTTCTGATGTGGGAGGTCCTTCTGTATATGTGTTGCTTTCATTGGTTAATGAATAAAGCTTCTTCTGCCTATGGCAGGGGAGAATATAACCAGGCTGGAAGGGTTTGAGAGAGAGAGAGATAGTAGGCAGAGTGAGAGAGAAGACACCCTGGAGCTGCCCAAAATGTAAGAGGTTACTAACCATGAGCCTAATGGTAAAATACAAAATAATAGAAATGGGTTAATTTAAGATATAAGAGCTAACTAGAAACATGCCTTAGCTGTTGGCCAATTAGTGTTGTAATTAATATAGTTTCTGTGGGATTATTTGAGTCTAGGCAGTGGAGAAATGAAAGAGCAATCTCCCAATACAGCCTTCCCTTAAAATTTAGGAACTGGGGATGAGATTTCCTTTCTACTTTTTTTTATTGATTAAATTTTTTCATTTATTTTACATCTGAATTGTGGTTTCCCTTCCCATTCCCCCTCTCCTCTACCTACCCTCCATCCACTACTTCTCAGGCTGGCTTCATTCAGACATTCAGAAAGGGGCAGGACTCCCATGGGCCTCAACAAAGCATGGCATATCAAGTTGAGGCAAGAGGAACCCACAGAGACATGGGAGTTCAGGGACTAAGGACCAACAGCTAGAGAGCCAACATGGGACTGACCTAGGCCCTCTGCATATGTGTGATAGGTAATGTAGCTTAGTTTCTTTGTGGGGCTCCTAGCATTGGGACTAGGACCTGTCCCTGGCACTTGAATTGGGTTTTGAGAACCTATTCCCTGCGCTTGGTTGACTCACACAGCCTTCATACAGGGGGGAGGAGATTTTCTGACAGTTTTTTTGGGGGTGTGTGGAAATATTCACATCACATCATCCTACCTGGACTAAGCCTACCTGCCAGAGGTCACAGAGATAGACACTAGGTAGGACCACAAGCTTTTCTTAAGCTTCCAGGGTGGGGGAAGGGAGACCACAGGACAGAATGCTTTTTTTTATCAGCTACCCCAGAGAGAGAGAGAGAACAAGAGGAGGGTGTGACCTGAGAGAGCGAGTTGGGGGTTAAGAAGTCTGTGATCTAACAGTTATTTATTGCAACAGTCAGATTTGGTCATATTTATTATAGTCTGTACAATGATAATAGATTTCTTTAATCTTATAAACCTTAATCTATTAGTTCAATCAAACAGTTAAGATTTATGACTTTCCCGTTCTACCAGCAATCAGACACCTCTGAGTCAGAAACACCAGCTTCGCTACTGTGTATCCTCATACTCATCTGATTTACATAACGCATTAACTTTGTTATTTAAGGAAATTAGGGGAAAGGTTACTTGAAGCAATTATTTTTATAATAAAATCTTTCAAGTGAGAAAATAAGACTGCATTTCTCCATGGAAAGTTTTTGCAAAGCATTGGCGTCCTTTTGCCCAGAGTAATTTTAGCTATATTAGACACAGACACACTCACACACTTGCGACTGAGATTCCCATCAAGATTAGCTTTGAAGTTAAAACCTCAGGGTGCTAGATTAAAATGATTAATAAAATAATGAATATGTGTAACGGTACATAAAACAGCCATGGTTAATGTCTACTATGTATATGAATATATGTATATAAGTATCTGTCCAAAACTCTTTAGGGTCTGCTATGTGAGAGGATTTTTCTCTGAGCTTGCACTACATTGGGGATTTAAACAGTCCTTTATCCTTTTGGCATTCACATTTTAGAATATAAATTAAATTGTTTTAAGCAAGTAAATAACTACACAGCATCTTAAATCCATTGTGTGAAAAATAGCACACAGGATAAGAGGTAGAGAGAGCAAAGAGCAGGGCTTGCAGTTTTACATGGGTTGGTCAGAATCTGCTTACTGAACAGGTGACATTTTAGGAAAGTACAAAGAAGTTCATGGAGTTATTTGAGCAGGCATTGGGAAGGAAGACTTCAACACACACAGAACATTCATGAAAGACCCTGAATTAGTGGGTCTAGATCAAAGAGAAAAGGATAGTGATAACACTGTAGCTATTAAGACCTACAGTGAGTACAGTCAAGGAGGGCTCAAAGGGGTTGGAAAGATGCTGGCCTGTATTTTCAGTATCTGTGGAATCTCTATGAGTTCAAGGTCAACCTGCTCTACAGAGTGAGTTCCAGGACAGTCTCCAAAGTTACAGATAGAATCTGTCTTGACAAAAGCAAGCAAACAAAAAAGATCATTTGTGCTTTTTTTTTTTTTCAGTTTTTTGAGACAGGGTTTCTCTGGGTAAGATTTCTAGATGTCCTGGAACTAGCTCTTGTAGACCAGGCTGGCCTCAAACTCACAGAGATCCACCTGCCTCTGCCACCCGAGTGCTGGGATTAAAGTCATGTACCACCTCATGAGAATAGACGGGATGTCTGTGAGATCCAAAATAAAAATCAGGGTCCATTTAGGTGGCTCCAATGGTGGTGCAAATGGGGGAATGATGCATGGGGTACTGGGAATATATTCTGAGGTATTATGGAAGAATTATAGAAAGGCATGAAAGATTAGACCTAGGATTTAAGATACACTGAGAAGTTATGATGACTCCAAGATGTTTTTCTTGACCAAGTAAAAGGATAAAGTCCTCAAATGAGAGGTGAAATGGCTTGAGAGTGGAAGGGCTTAGAAAGCAGAAAGGTTGCTTTAGTACTGAGGCATACATCTTTTAGGTAGCGGAGGGGAAATACTGAAATACAAATCTGAACTTCAAAAATAGACTTGAGCAAAGACAGAAATCCATGGCAGTGTAATTACCATTTGAAAATGGTTAATTTTAATATTCAAAACCACACAATAAATACTTGTGCAGTGAATTTTTCAAATATTTCACTATTTATTGCAAATCAATAAAACATAGTTCATTCATAGTCCATACCTTTTATCTGTCTGTGTGTACTTATGAAGACACCCTTGATAAAGTAGACCTTTTAGCTAAATTTATGGCCCTGTCATTGAATAGGCACATTAACAATATATAACTTAGCCCAAATCAAAAGAATACACCTTGAGCTCCCTCTGCTGTTCCTAGACACTCACAGAGACAAAATTGGACTTTATTTTTCTTTTCTTTTCTTTTTCTGTGGAGAAGACACAAGCGTTGGGCGGTGGACCTGGGAAGACTGGGAAGGGAATGTGATGTATTTATTTAAGGTAAAATTAAAAATAAAAATAAAAAAGGAAGAGCCCTAAATAGTATCAGACATTTAAAGAAAAATAGACAATGTAAATTGAACATGAATTTGGTCTGTAAACAGTATTAAGTTTACAGGCTCACTTATTTCTTCTATTTTAAGTTAAAAAGTTATATTAAGACAGTCAGATAAACACTGGTATGAAAAACACCTTGAGAAATTAGAGCAACCGTATCCTTTACAATTAAAAAGGAACATAGTTAATTGCTTATTCATCAACAAAGCCATTCATCATTCATACAAGAGGCAAATCAAGATAGAACATCCCATCCCTACTATTTAAAAGAAAACCCATGAACATATTGCCTTTTCAAGAGACTACAAATATTTTCTTTATGATTTAATTTTTAGTATCGAATAACTATCAGTAGAGTGGCTAGCTAACCGAGGAGGTAGTTCATTGGTAAGTGATAATGACCTTTATTATAATCTTTAAAAATTTTAAACTAATAAAAATTGCATGCTTTATGTATAAAATAAAATCTCAAAGTTTTAAGCCAAGCATTTCTGACTTTAAAAAATTATAAGTATTAACAGTCACACCAAACTCTGCTATTTAGTTTCTTTCATTAAATGTTACATTCGGTTATAAAAACTACATAGCAATTGCCTGCATAAATAACAAAGTTATATATATGTTATATATATAATTTATAAATGTATTAAATAAATATAAATATATACCATATTTATTAGGGAAAGTTTATATCATAATTATAAATACAACACAATCAAGAGATTACAGTTTAAAGGATGGCATAGACTCATGAGAATGAGCATGTCAAAGCTGTTGAGTGGGACACCATGACCTTGAAACAGTATGGCAGATGTCCAGGGCTATTTTCTCACATGTCTCTGGCTTTTATTCCCTAATACGTCTCATTTTAGACACTTAGTAAAATATCAATATTTCTCCAGTGCCTCTAATTCTTCATTTCTTTCTTTCTTTCTTTTTTTTGAGACAGGTTTCTCTGTAACTTTGGCGCCTGTCCTGGAACTAGCCCTTGTAGACCAGGCTGGCCTCGAACGCACAGAAATCTGCCTGCCTCTTCCTCCCGAGTGCTGAGTATCTGAATTTCTTTTTCAAATTATGAGTGACTGACCTTCTTGGTTAATGTAGACTCTCTTCTTTGTAACTATAAAACACACAGTTTCCCAAATCAGACTGCTTTGTGTCCAGACTTTTGTTACCTCATGGTTTTTTTTTTTTTTGAGAAACTATTCTACCTTCATACACATTTTTCTTTACCTACAGCTATTGGAAATAACGGGCAATGCATAGGAATGTAACAATAGCAACCACATAACATATGAACCAATACATTTGGAAGTTACATAACAGTTTGAGATACAAACGAAATGTTCTCTGTATACTGTAGCTGACAATACTCTACAACTATTATATTTTCCATAATGACACAGTGTATCTTAGTGGTCAATTAGTTTGAATGTCTGTTTATTTTGCAAACTTCAACTTCTTAATGGTAACCAATGGCACATTTGTTGTGTGTGTGTGTGTGTGTGTGTGTGTGTGTGTGTGTGTGTGCGCATTATGTTTAGAACCTATTCAAATGCATGGCTGAAGAGAAGCAGGCAGTCTCGTTGCGCATCATGAGCACAAGCGCATTAGTATACTCTTTAGTAATTATGAAAAGTTGAAAACTTATTTTAAAAATAAAAGTTGTTAGAAAATAGTATATAACGGTTTTCTGAGTCTTTAATGGAATTTATCTCACAGACAGAATAAAAATAAAGTTACTTTGTTTTTTAATTATGTCCTCATTACTGCCCTCAAATTACTGAAGGAAGCAGCAGACAGAAGGGCAGGTAACCAAGAGAGATAATGGTCATAACTAAGGCAACCACGCTTCTTCTTTCTGTTTGTCTGTCTTTTCATTTTCCTTTCATCAGTAAAAGCTCTTAAATGAAATGGAACATTGTGCATATGTTAATTTTCCTTCTTATTTGATTCCCCACCTTCCCCAAGTGTGTTCTTGTGGTTTGTGTGGTAATTGTTTTCCTCTTAAAGATCCTTTCTTTAAAGAAGCATTTGCAATGTCATGCTGGTATGCTCTTTCACATCCCGTAAGTGAAACACTTCCATCTTTAAGAGAGAAACCAAACTATGTCAACACTCAGATCTTGTTAACTGTTGAGAGTTTGAAATTATTTTGCCAACCGTCCTCAGTTAGTTTTCTGTTGCTGCAATAGAACCTCATGACCAAAGTGACTTATGGACGCAAGAAACAGAGAGAACAATCTAGAAGTGGTGTGAAGCTTTAAAGGCTCAAAACCCACCTGCAGTGTTGTGCTTTGTCCAGCAAGGCTTTAGTTTAACTTTCCCAAACAGAACCACCAACTGGGGACCGAGCATTCAAATGAAGGAACCTCTGGGAGGCTCATGTAAACCATCACACTAAGCTATGAAAAAAAAAACTAATAGTATCATGAGTTCCACGCAAAAATAAGCTAGAAAGATCAACCTCGAAGTGTAAAAATTATAGTTTTTAATATAATTAGAGGAAAACAAAGACAAGGAAATGGCGGCCCACTGATTAAACCTCCCTGTCATTTCTATTAAAATTTTATTAATTCATTTAGGTGAGATGATTTTCTTCTTCACGGTCTTTAAGTGAAGGAGACATGTGATTTCAGAGATTTAGAGAATAGGATTGGCTATTATCCAGCTGCAAGAAAGCCAAAGAAGATGGGGAACTATCCAGAACCCATCCCATTCCAGACCAAATGAGAAGACAAAGGTCAGCAGGAAACTTTCTGAAGGAAAACAGAACAGATGGAGAGAAAGTTTCCTTGGGCAAGAGATGGGGCTGGTACCTGGGTTGGAAGGAGGAAATTAGATCGATCATAAAGTGTAGTTGCCAAATTTAGACTTCAAGGCCTCTGAGGCTTATGGACATATTTTCTATACTCTTTCTGGCACCTGGACCATAGGACTGCAGACAATATTCTTTGGAAATATTTCTTTCTGTATAAACACTCTTATGAGAGTATTGGCTTTAGAACATGGTGAAGAATACATTGGGAAAATATAAAGCAAACATGACAGCGTGAAAGAATCTTGTAATAACTGAAAAAGTAAGTTGAGTGCCTCTTCTAACAAGCCTGGAGAAAGTCTGAAAAGAGATATAAATAATTGCGAGTGACATCAAGAAAATTGTAGTACTGGAAGATGAATAAGAGAGGTTTCTGATATGAGAAACTGTTATAGACCGTATTCACTAAGAATTGCAAAGGATAGAGTAGATACAAAAAGATTGATAGATTTGATAGAAAAGTTAAATGGACTCAACTTTGAATCACTGGAGATTTCCAAGTGAAAATGAAGGGTTATTAGTTGGACCTAGAACATATAGGTTGGGAACACATGAAAAACACCTATTAAAATAATGTCACAACTATAACTTAAGTTCAACTTTGTTAGTTATTGAGATCATTAGAAGATGTGTCAATTTGATATCATGAGGTACTAAGCAGAATTTAAAGGGGATTACATCATAAGTCTGCCTTTATCTGTTGTGATTATAAAGGCTTTAGAGAGGTTTTAGATTTGATCTTTTACTCAGATTTCTTTCATCTTAAAGAAACTATTTTGTTTCCTTTTAAAAAGTATTGAATTTTTAAAATGTTTTGTAGTCTCTGAGTTTCCCAAGCAAGAGCAGAGTGAGCTAGGCTTGTATTTATTTCTCCAACAGTCATTCTAGAAATTATTGTTTGACGTTTTGACGTTATCACTCCATCCTTGGAGGGAACAAAGAATGAAGCCTCAATGAATAAGCTAGGGAAATAATTAAATGTCAGCCAAGTTTTACAAGTACTGAGCTGAAACAGTAGGCTGGAATCACATGTGCGACAAGTCTCCGGGTACATTTGGGAGGAGTTAGTTAGCATCTGGACTTATCTGTGATGGTTTATTAAACACCTTAATTGATGTGGGAAGATTACACTAAAAAGGGGCAGCACCATGTTCAGGGCTTGGGTCCTGAACAATATGGAAAGAAACATCTGAACACAGACGTTTATCACTCTGAGCTTCCTGGTGGTAAATGTGACATGACCAGTTACCTCAAGCTCCTAACTGTGGGACTTCCCTGCCATGATAGAAAGCTACCTTGAACTATTGCCCAAAAGAAACCCTTGTTCTTTTAAGTGGTTTTGTGAGTGCATCTTATCAAGAGGTAAGTCAACTATGACAGATAGCAATCTTGTTTCTATGGCCTATGCATTTTACCAAGTCTGAAGGGAATCATAGCATATAACCAACTCAAGGGAAAGTTGATGTTCATTTTTAGCTTGTCCAAATTGAGGATTATCATATAAACACACCCCAGGTATGTGTCTATTGTAAGAACTGAGCCACTGTGGTATATTTTTAGTATGAGGTACATTTAAAGATCATCAGGAAATCACATATCCATGGGAAGCAGTAGGTCTCTGTTTTCTCTCACTTATGGTTGGAGCCTCTTTGTAATGACACTCAAAGTCTATCCGAGATTCGAAAAAGTACCAGAAATCTGTTACCAACTAGCTCACATGTAAAAAAAAAAGTGTTTGTGTGTGTGGGGGGGGGACTTTTAGTGCCTAGAATGAGGTAAAGCTTCTGGAGTTGTTGATGAGTGAGGTCCCAATTTTACCTTGCTGTGTACCCTGTGAACTGCGATGATGCATGTCTTGGCAAGACATGCCCAATGGTGTACATTAGTGGCACAAATCTCATGGGGATATCCAACCACTTTTGTATTAGATCTAAAATCTACGCCACAAGATGAAACCCATATCTGTCCCCACTACTGGTCCTAGAAACTATAGCTACATAGGCCATAAGCCCTAATAAATAGGCATATTATTGAGCCAACTCCTAATGATTTGTTGTTATATAGATAGATTAATACATTTCTCAACCCTCATGAAAGAAGAATTTCTTTGCAGAAGATGGTGATGAACATGAAGATTCATAATTGGACAAGCTACAGAGAACGAGGGACTATCAAATGCTCACCCATAAAAGGAGCACATATATCACACACCCTGCTCCCAAAGGAACAGGTTCATTGTGGAGGGTAGAGAAGAAAGAGTGTAAGAACAGGAGGCAGTAGAAGATTTCAAGGAAACAGTGTCTACTAGATACAGAAGAGCAGCTACACATACAGACTCACAGTGGTTCTTACTGTGTGCTGGGTGTACAAGATCTTTGCAAGGTCAATTCAGACCAAATCCTAACATGGAAAACTTAGGTGAACACCAAGTTTCATCCCTAGCTTAGGAGCTGTTGTCAATTCATAGCTTCTGTGGGAGGGAGAAGTAATCTTATTTAGAAGTATAACACAGAGTAAACGGACCGCGGTTCCAGCGGAAGGCCACCTGTTCAAGAATGTATGGGCAGCGCACACTGTCCTTAATGGATGGAGAGACAATGAAAACAGTTAATGAAGGAGGGGCACAAAGTTGGGTGGTCAAGAAAGAGGTGGTGGATCTGGAAGGGGTTGTAGCACAGGGTAAATATGATCAAATAACTCATTTAAAAAGTTTTCAAGGGCAGAGGTAAAGAACCTCTGAGTCCTGGGACAGTATTAGGAAGAAAGAAGGAAAACTGGCGCCACCTGCAGGTTCCTCGAGACAGCAACATCCTGTCTGGGGTAGCTTCTGACGGTGCCTGGGCGCAGAGGGGAAAACATTTTGGAGACCCTCCTCAGTAGAACACACAAACAATTTTTCCTCTCACACATTTTCAACACATAGTGTTGAGAACCAAACCCTGAGGATACTTTTTGAGGTCACGAGAGCAAGGATTTATTTTTTGAGTTTTAAAATTATTATTATTATTTGTATGTTTTTTTTCTGCACGTATGTCTTGCTCCGTGTTGCCCAAGAATGACAGCAGGGGCATTGGATCCTACCAAAATGGACATACAGCTAGTTGTTGACCACCACGTGCATGCTGGGAACTCCTTCTGTTCCTGCAGGAGTAAAAATCCTATTGTGCCATCTCTCCAGCCCGCAGAGAGTTAGTTTTGTGTATATATGCAGATGGATTTGGCCTGTGAGATAAAAAATAAAAACATCTCCTTAATAAAATTTGCTCAGACTATTATAACAGTGAAATTCTCCTTATTAATATTCTATTAATAGGCATGGTGTTGCATGCATTTAGTTCTAGCCTTCAAGAGGCAGAAGTCAGGGGTCACTGTTTAATATTTTTTTCTTAAATCAATGGTTTTCAGTTATACAACGTTTGAAACTATTTTCATGGAAATAGAATTAAATGTTGTAATGTTATATTGTTGAAGGTCACGACCATAAAGTCACTGAAAAAGAAATTGAATGTATAGAATGTCTGTTCTTTGTTATCAGGATGTCAAAAATAGCATTGTGTTCAAAAGTCTTAATATATTTCATAACAGTTACTTCACTGTGCAGAATAAAATTAGTTTATGTTTACTTAAATGTGAACCAATTTGCATAAATTTTACTAACAAAAATATCTTCAAATAGTATCTTCATACCTCTACCTGAGTTTATGTGCTCAAATTCTCATTCACTTGAAGTGTACGTTCAGGGAATACGGTAGAGTTAAAGAGTCATGTATCTAAATTTCTAACATTTTCACTACCTCCAAAGGACCCTTTTGTCAGTGCTTCTCACTTCCAGCTACTTCTGGTAGCACCACATAAATATTCCTCTGCTCTATGTGTCTATAGTTATAATTCAGATATTTCATTCTAATGAAGTATAATACAGTACTGGATCCTTCCTTCCTTCCTTCCTTCCTTCCTTTCTTCCTTCCTTCCTTCCTTCCTTCCTTCCTTCCTTCCTTCCTTCCTTCCTTTCGTTCTTTCTTTTGAGTGATGTTTAATTAATTAACTAATTAATTAATTTTATTTCATTTAAATAACCACAGTCTTCTCCTCCCAGTCACCCATTCCCATCTACCCCCCCCCGTGCCACCTCCAACTCCTCCTCAGTCTCCCTTCAGAAAGGGATAGGCCTCCCATAGGCTAAAAGAAAGTATGCCATCTCAAGTTGAAGCAGGACCTAGCTCCTCCCCTTGAGTCAAGGCTATGCAAGGTAACCCATCATGGGTAACAGGTTCTCAAAAGCCAGCTAAGCGCCAAGGACAGATCCTGATCTCACTGCTAGGAGCTTTATAAAGAGACCAAGCTACACAACTGTCACACACATGCAGTGGGCCTGTGTCGGTGTATGGAGGTTCCCTAACTGTTGGCCCAGAGTCCATGAGCTCCCAGGAACTCAGATTAGCTGTCTTTGTGGGTTGTCCTTCAATACACCCCTGGCTCATACAACCCCTCCTCCATTTCTTCAGCAAGAATCCCTGATCTCAGCCCAGTGCTTGGTTGTGAATGTCTGCATCTGCTTCCGTCAGTTGCTGGGTAGAATATCTCTGATGACAGGAGGTGGCCAGTTCAGGAAGCCTCTCCACTATTGCTAGGAGTCTTATTTGGGGCTATCCTTGTGGATTCCGGGGCTTTTCCGAGGTGTCAGGTTTCTCCTTAACCCCAAAATGCCCCCCATGAAGACATCTCTTTTGGTACTCTGCCACTCCATCTAGCCTCCAACCTGCCTCCTGAGCCCAGTCGGCCCTCTCCCTCAAGTTCCTGTCCCATGCCCATCACTAGTTTACCCAGGAGATTTCTTCTATTTCGCTTTCCCAGGGAAATCCATGCATCCCTCTTTGGATCCTCCTTGTTATCTAGCATCTCTGGGGCTGTGGATTGTAGGTTGGTTATCCACTTATGAATGAGTACATATCATGTTTGTCTTTCTGAATCTGGGTTGCCTCGTTCAGAATGATTTTTTTCTAGTTCCATTCATTTGCCTGCAAATTTCATTGAGGTCATTGTTTTTACAGCTGAGTAATACTCCATTGTGTAAGTGTGCCACATTTTCTTTATTCATTCTTCTGTGGAAGGACATCTAAATTGTTCCCAGGTTCTGGCTATTTCGAAGAATGCTGCTGTGAACATAGTTGAGCAAGTGTCCTTGTGGTATGATTGAGCATCCCTTGGGTAGATGCCCAAGAGTGGTAATGCTGAAACAGTCATACTGATTTCCAAAGTAACTGTACAAGTTTGCATTTCCTCCAGCAGTGGAGGAGTGTTACCCTTTCTCCACAAACATAAGCTGTCATCAGTGTTTTTGATCTTGGCCATTCTGACAGGTGTAAGATGGTATCTCAGAGTTATTTTGATTTACATTTCCCCGATGGCTAAGGATGTTGAACAATCCCTTAAATGTCTTTCAGCCATTTGAGATTCTTCTGTTGAGAATTCTGTTTACATCTGTGCCCCACGTTTTAATTGGATTATTTGGTATTTTGATGTCTAGTTTCTTGAGTTCTTTATGTATTTTGGAGATCAGCCCTCTGTTGTTGATGAAGATCTTTTCCAATTCTGTAGGCTGCTGGTTTTTTCTTACTTACCATGTCATTTGCCTTACAGAAGCTTTTCAGTTTCAATCTCAGTGTCTGTGCTACTGGTGTTATATTCATGCAGTAGTCTCCTGTGCCAATGCCTTTAAGGTTATTTCCCACTTTTTCTTCTATCAGGTTCAGTGCAACTGGATTTATGTTGAGGTCTTTGATCCACTTGGAGTTGAGTTTTTACTCGATCTTCTCCATCTGACTTCTTACATGTGTTATAAGCTTGAGGTCTATTTTGTAGTATTTCCAGTAGTCTACTCTTTATATTCCTTTAGTAGATTGAATACCTAATAGTTATATCACCTGCATTATTTTATCCATTCATCAGTTAATGGACTTTTGAATAGTTTATAACATTTTGTTTTGTCAAGTACTCTGCTGTAAATCATCTTCTCTAAGCCTATGTTTGAAAATAACATTTTTATTTTTCTTGGATATCTATATGTGAAATTATTGGATTATATGTCAGATTACACTTACCTATTCAAGAAACTGTGAGAATTTTTCTAAAATTATTGCCCTATATTACACTTCCACCCGCATATAGTTGGTGCTTGCTACAGTTTTTATCTGAAATGCCTCTCAAAGACTCCAGTGGCATAGGTATTGTTAGTTCCTACAATGTCACTACTGGGATGTGGCGGAAACTTACTGGGAGCGTGGTGGGAGATCTTTAGGTCACTGTCAATGGAGACATGTCTTCAAGCAGAATGCTTGTTTGTTTTTTATTGTCTCTTGTTGTCTTGTTTTGCCTCATCTTCCAGTCATAATGGGATGCCTTGCTATAGAGGATCATGGGCTGGAGCCTACAAAACTGTGATCCAGAACAAGCCATTTCCTCTTTAAGGGTTGATTTTCTCAGATGTTTGTTATAGTAACAGAACACTGACTAACGGAGCTATTCAAATCACTGGATTGCAGCCGCAATTTGAATTTCAACCAGTGGAAATTATAAATACATAGAACTCATGATGTTTTTTCCATAACTAGTATCATTCTACCTTTAGCCTTTGAAGGCCACTTTTTTTTCCCAGAACTGTTATTTTCTGCATGAACAACTTCCTATGTAAATCAGGGTCGGGATATCAAATACAAGAATTGTTTAGCTGTAGGCATTTTCAGATTTTAGATTAAGGAAGTGCTTTGTGGTAATTAGTCACATCTGGCAGGGCCACTTACATCACTGCACATGCTTGAAGGAATAAGTAGCTTGAAAGATCAGCAAAAGAATTTTGCCTTCTGGCCACATTTCAAGAGAGTACATTTCTAAACAAGTAAAATATATTTCAGAGCTATGTTCATAATGTCTTATTTCCCCTAAAATAAAGTCAGCATTATCCATCTGCTTTTGCAATCAAGAATGGGAAAAATATGTACAGTGAGCAAGATAGCAATACCAGCAAAATAAATCTGAAGACTGAAAAATCAGGGTCACCTTGACATAAATTACATCAGAATGTTATTGTTTTGATTATAATTTTTCTGTATTTGCTGCTTAAAATATAACTTGAAGTTGATATTAGCATTTTTAGTAATGTTTTTCCATTCTTTTATTCTATCACATATATGAGCACATCACTCTAAATTCTTAGATCATGACTTGGAAAATGAATATAAATGCAAACAGTGTTCAAAATTTGAGAAGTGTAACTTAAATGTTTTATTTTTACATGTTTATTGAACAAAGTGAAATAATTAAAATCTGCTTTAGGAATTGTGTATCACAAAAACAAGAAACTATAATTATATTATAGTTAATAATGGTTTGGTGTACAATGAGGTCTGAGACTTCTGGGGAATACCATGGGGAGGTGTTGACTATGTGGTTATGTGTTTACGGTTCTGGAGGTCAAGAGTAGGCTAGATTTACAATATTATGTTTTCATGGTTGTAATGTTAAGTTCAAAGGCATGACGAAATGCACAGTTGTTTATGGCAAGGACGATTTCCTCAAATGCTATAAAATTTCCCAGTGATGGAAATTCATACCCACAGGCTTTACAAAGTCAGTTAGTTTGTGATATATGAAGTAGACAAGGGCCTAAGATATTGTGATGTAGGTTTACCAAGCATGCGCTTTGGCTCCACCTTAACAGCCTGAAAATGAAAATGGAGTTGTTTCTATGGGTTTTCCTTTGGACACATGTAACCACAGCTTTGCTACTTTCATCAAATTTTGAAAGTAGTGGTTTAAAAATAAGAAAAAAAAAAGATTTATACAGGCCTGGTATCTTTTCCCTCTATCTTATTAATTTACCTTTCTATTTCTTTGCTAAGACATAATGACCAAGGCAACTTATAGATGAAAGAATTTATTTTGTGCTTATCATTTCAGGAGGTTAGAGTCCATGACCATCACATGGGAAGCATCACATCAGGCAGGCATGGTGCTGGAGCAGTAGCTCAAAAAGTTCCTATCTTGAGAGCAAAGAGTGAGAGATAGCTAACTAAAAGTGATGTGGATCTTTGAATCTTAAAGCCTACCCCTAACCCCCACCCCATTGACACATCTCTTCTAACAAGGCCACACCTCCTAATCCTTCCCAAATAGTTCTACCAACTGGGGACAAAGTCTTAAAAAAATGAGTTTGTGAGGGCCATTCTCATGCAAACTTCTATACTCATGTTAGATTATTCTTACTTAATTACAGATTTTCAGTGTTTTTAACTCCTGGAGTAAGAGACTAGTATTTTCTTTAACAATTAACTAGAATGCTGAGCATTTGGTAATGTTTAATAAACACACAGCTGTTGATATTTTGAATGAATATAGAAAAATGAGTAATTAGTAATAAATAAATGAGTAATGACAGTTAAAAATTCTTCAGGAAAGTATAAATATATTTAAATTTAGTTTTTAAAATTAAATGTAAATTTAATTTGGAGGCAGAGGGAGGAGAATCTATGTCAGTCATTGGCCAGCCTTGCCAATTCAGTGAATTCCAGCTCAGCCAGATCTACACCAAAAGACTTTGTCTTAAAAAAAAAAATCACACACACAGAAATAATAAGGTTATTTGCTGGTTACTATATTTAGTTGTATTTTACAAACAAAGAGAAAATATAATTCAATAAACATTTACGATCCTATTAGGATTCTTCTTATTTATTTAGGAAATAAATACTCAGTTGGAGACACTAAATGCCAAAAATGTTCAAAGTTATTTGCCATACAGGTAGATCGAGCATGGTCAGGCAAAAATCTTCAGCCTGTTATGTAATATCTTTTTTTGAGTGTGTTTGGGAAGAAAATATTTAAGAAATACATTCAGTAGCTTTGTTTATAGATGGAATTTTGATATAGAAATGTATCAGCTTATGCTCCATTCGTGACGAGATAAACATCTCCTTTTCACTGGTACTTTTGCTCGATCATGTCCTTGCTTTTGCTAAAATGCCTTTCAGATATACTGTTTCTAATAGTGAGATCCTTAATACTAAACAAGTGACTAAGCAAACTTCTCTCTAAGCTCACGGAAACTATGAAAAAATGTACAAAGGCAAAGAGGTGACTCCATCAATATTGTCTGGAAGAAGAAAGGAAGGAAAGAGTGAGGAATGTTTAGGCTGTGTCCTTGATAAAGTCTTGGCAGTCTGTTGGCTCACCTTGTTCTGGGTCACAGCCCTTGCTCTTTCCTCTCGGTTGTGAAGGGTAAAAGGAGCGAATGACTGTTCACCGGTCACGAGTTTATGTCCCAGTGTTCTGGAGCAGACAGCATGGCGGGAACAGAAAAACTGGTGAGGGAATGAAGCTTATCTTTAAAGCCCAGCCTTTGTCCTTCTCAGTGGCCTCAGAACAATGCCTTTCTGCTTCTTCTCCTTTCCCTTTGCTCTCAGCCACAAACAGGGCACGCAGAATCTCTGCTTATAGACGCCACTTGTCCCAGCGGTAGTTTTATCAAACGTTGACCTCTCAAGAACATTATCAGTCAGATAGTTTGTTGCACTTCACTGAAACCTCGGTAGGTGCTGGTATAATAGCAGGTCGTTGCACTATGGTAGTCTGACAAAATGGAAAGGTTTCATATTAAATCTTCCAAGTTTTTACAATTCTCCTGCTAACTTTACTGTGAGCGTGCATAAATATTGAGCTTGTGCTAGGAGGAGAGGAGACACTGCCGCCTCAGATCTAATTTAGAGACGCTCAGGTGGAGGGAGCGCGGCTGCTGACTCATGCCTTTTAATAGCAGTGAGAGTTTAAACACGCTTGGGTGGCTGCCATTGTATTTTCCCACTAATATATGCAAGTTAGTGTTCTGTTTATTTTGAAACTAGAGAAAATAAGTCACATTTTATGACTAGTCTGAAGAATATTTAGTTTGGTCATCTGATTCTCTTCTTATTACTCTGGGGAACAAAATCCTTAGATATATTTACAGAGTTTTCACAGCAGAATCTATTCTCTACAGCTACATTTATATCTAGAATGAAATATCGCTTCCCAGTAATGAATTAGAAAAACATGGTCACCAGCCTAGGGTACAAAACATTAAACACACACACACACACACACACACACACACACACACACACACACACACAGAGAGAGAGAGAAACAAAATAAGCTATTTTTAAATAAAAAAATCAAAACCACATTATGTAAATAAAAGCCAAACCTCCTTGAAATGAAAAAAATTAGCAAGTAGCACCCACTGGATTAGTTCCACCATGAGACAGACTCAAATATTATGTTAATCCATGGTTTAATAAAGGCTATGACAGTCACATGCAGCGATATATGGAGAGTGCTGACACTGAAAGCTTCCTGTTTCTGCTGTCAATCAAGAAATCGAATGCACAATATTGGGGGCTGAGGACTTAAACATGATTAACTGGAAGGAAGACTGTCCCTCTAGGAATTTTCATGGCACCTGTGGTCACATGCAATATCAAAAGTGAAAGTAAAAATCTGTAAATCCTCAACAGCCATGGCCAAGCAATGGGCGCACTTATTCTTCTTATTCTTTCAAAGGAATGTTCTAGATAGATTTAAAAAAAAGCTTAGAATTACTTGGAAAGTTCTTGTGATTAGAACACAAACTACTTCAAAGTATCAGATGGTTTTTGAACTCGGGGCCTAAGATAAGTTTCTCTTAAGTTTGAAAAAACATCAAAAGGCTAAATGTCACTGCGTTAAGTGAAATAAGCCAAGCACATGATAGAAAATACAACATGGTATGATCCTGCTTACATACTTGATAGACAACAGCTGAGTTACCAGCACCCCAAAGCAGATAGCAGGTGGCTAAGTTCTTCAAGATAGAAACTGGAACTAGGGTGGTACTGGGCAAAGAATTAAACCAATAATCCTCTGCAGGTCATGATGAGAGGTCCTTTCAAAGATCTGTGGTGTTCTAGAAAACTGTAAGCAGTGATTATACCTCTTTGAGAATTTCATATGAGTACTGTGTTTATATCAGTTTCGTCCCTCTCTTCCTTTCCCTACAGCTTCTCCCTTCTTCTCAAATCCATGATCTCTTATTTTTAAGCTATAATTGCTACGAACATATAAATTTATGAATGCAAAATATTAGGTCCACTTAGTGTTACCCATATGTCTATGCGTTTATGGTTGACTACATGGATTGGATAGCCCATTGTGGAACTCACACACACCAGACTAACTGTCCCCTTCTGCACAGTTGTTTTCAGTAGCTCTTTATCTAGGGCTGGGACCTAGTGAGATTTCTCCCATCTAAGCCGGGATGTCATCTTTCTCAAATAGTTCCACTGCCTGGTGACTAAACAATCAAATATAGGCGCCTATAGGGGGCATTCTTATTTAAACCACAAGGGTATTTTACTATGCTTGATTTATTGCAGTTTATAGGCATTATAAGTAGGTATGACTATTGATTGATTCTTTCAAGGCCTGTATTTGAAGTGTATGTTGTTTTCTGTGATAGGGTTTTGGAAGATCATCAAGGGCCATCAAAACAGCTTATGTTGGTTTGAGAGTCTCTTGGACTCCTCTTACCAACAACTGGAAAGGAGGTCTCTCACACCTTGGACTGGGGTTTTAGTTAGATAATCTATGGGTTTTATAGGAAGCATAAGCATTGTCTCCCCAACTATCTTACCTTCATAGATAAATAAACAACTAGATATAGATGATGATAGATATATGGAGATATAAATATACTGTATGTCTTCATATAATGTAATTTTAAGTAAGCATAAAATATTTCCTGTGGCCTTTCCAACTGTATTTAGCATTATTTATTCTCCTTCTTCAATCTCCTATGTTGCTCTCCTTCCCAACTCTTCAGGTACGAACCCCCTCTCCCATTCCACTGTCAATTTAATCACTTTCTTCTTTGTAGCTCCTTTGATCTCTCTCTAGAGCTCCTTCTCTACCTCCTATAGTTTTAAGTCTTCTCATCACAGAAAAAAATTATGTGAAGGTAATAAATAATGTTAATTGGTACAATTTAACCATTCCATAATACATGCATAATTCAAAAATATCTCAAAAGGAGCACTATTTTCATTCCTTTTTGTTTGTTTATTTTTTATACTTCTGGGCATGGAACACAACCCCTCCTGAATACTGAGTAAATATCTACCACAGAGCTACCCCTTAGCCTTATTTTCATTTTAGTTAATACAATTTAATGAATAAATATTAAAATGAAATGATGAGTTTTGTTGAAAGTTCTTATATTTAAGAAAAGAAGAAGAAAAGGAAAAACAAGGGATTTCACTCTAACTTATAGAGATATGATGTTTGTACAAGCTTTTTAAAGTAGGGGTGCATGATTACTCTGACGTGTCTAATTTGACTTTATACAATGGTATATTTAGTCCCCGTTAGGCAAGGTTTAGCTCTTGTAGGGGGCCTGCCACCCAGCTCCCAAATAAACACACACAGGGGCTTATTTTAACAGACACACACACACAAATAAATAAATAAAATAAAAATAAATTAAAAACTGACCTTAGCTTGCCTTGTTTTTAGCCAGTTTCTTAAATTATCCCTTCTACCTTTTGCCCCTGGGCTTTTTCCTTTTCTTCCTTCTGTATATCTTACTTTCCTTCTTATTCTGTGGTTGCCTGGGTAGCTGGGTGGCTGGGTAGCTAGCCCCTGAAGCCCTCCTCCTTTTCACTAGTTACTCATTTCCTCTTCCCAACATTCTCCTCCTAGTTATACTCTCTGCCTGCCAGCCCTGCCTCTCCTTGCTCCTGCCTTGCTATTGGCTGTTCAGCTCTTTCTTAGACCATCAGGTGTGGGTGTTTGAGACAGGCAAAGAATCACAGCTTCACAGAGTTAAACAAATGTAGCATAAACAAAAGCAACACATCTTTACATCATTAAACAAATGTTCCACAACAAAAGTAACACACCTTAAAATAATATTCCCCAACAAGTTCCTGTATTTGTTCTAAATGCCAAAGACTTTTGTGTAATTGTACCACTGTCAATTACAGTTTATGGTCACATTTATTGCAGCTTCTATTTTATCCTTTAATGACTTATAATATTAAATTTTAATAGACGAACACCTTGAATACTCATGAAAGCAAACTTAGTGAAACACAGGTTTACTTTTTATTTTCCAGTGTTGGGGCTTGAACCCCAAGCCTCACACATGCTAAGCAAGCTCTTTCCTGAGCAGCAACCAAAAGCTGGTGTTTCCGCTTACAAAAGAAAAGTGTGTTTCTCTGGTTCTTGGTAATTTCACCCTCATATTATTCCAAATTCAATATTTCAGTGATTGTTTGGCAATCATTTCTGAACAATCCAAATCAAAATAATAATAATAATAATAATAATAATAATAAAGGCTTGTTTCACTATTGGCTATTTCATGTCATCAATTTACACAACTGTATTATGTGCTTACAAAAGTGAAATAAAATTAGCATTAAAGCAGAGGATCATGGAGGCCTCTTGAAACACAGTGGATTTCCCATCAGCATAATCTCTAGGATGAGACAGGTAGGCACTAAAACACTGGTATTGCAATTGCTGTCAGAGTCCTACTGGGTCTTGTAAGATAGACTGAAAATTATTGTCTATTGCAATAAATTTTAAACAGAAATAATTTAAAGGAGCTTTTAGTTAATTGGCTCATCACTTTCCAATTGCAGGTGCTTTGTGACCTTTCCATACTTACAGCATCGCCCTTTAAACAGTAACCTTAACTCCTTAACATCTGACCTTGGTAGCTGAGTGGAACAAAACTGTCTTCAAAAACAGACCTGGGCTGGGGCAATACTTAAGTTAGGACATTAGTCTTCTAGTGTTTTTCTAATATAAATATCTAAAATCAATGGAAATATTGTTCCTTATATTCTAGTATTTTGTAACATTTGTGTTTTATACAATAATGATGGCTGATAGAGGGTCTAACACATAAACAGTGGGTTTCTCTTCAGATTAAGCCTTGAAAAAATTGCAGGTTATATTTGAGTTATTACAATCAATCTAATAATTATAATTATTGGATTATTATTAGATTGATTGTAATTATTGGATTATTATGCCATGTTCACTCCAATTTACATCTTGACTGAATCCCTGTTTTCCCCAGACTCTGGAGATCTTTACTCTATGTCAGACCACAGAAGGGAAATCAGTCTTTGAAGATTTTTCTATTTCACCTTCAAGAAATGTTCATGTTATTTTTATTCAAGATAATTAAAAGTGAATGATCAACCAGACACTGTAGTCAACCACATTTTTTATGATCCACTGAAGAGTTCTTGCATCTATTATTATACCAAACAAAAGTCAGCTGCATTATAAAAGATTTTGGCTCTCATTCAACCACCTAGGAAATGAAGTCATGCCTTCCAAATGATCCACTCTCTATGGACGTAAACTGGGAACCATTACAAGCCCTTGTGTGCTCACTTTGCAGCTACCTTGGGGATGAGTTTTTTCCATGTCTGCATTCCAGAGTCAGATTAGAGAAAATATATGCAAACAGTGAGGTGTTTCACTAAATGATTTGAATTAAAATGTTTGGATTACCATGTTCATACAATAACAAGAAGATAACAATAATCTTATCTGTTCATGAATTCCATGGTGCATACATACAAGGGCAGGATAGAATTAGTGATAAATAATAGCCTGAAATTTCTTTGGTATTTCCCACAGTATTTTTTTTATGTTTCCCTGATAGATCAAATTGTGTGAAACACACACACACACACACACACACACACACACACACACTTTAAAAACAACTGAGCATTGTGAAATGGTCACATGATTGTAAACCAAGAACAATGCTTTATGAATACACCAAGTCAACACCTATTTCTTCCATTTGTCTCATGAAAGCTCTCTGACATCTTGGCCCTAGAACTTCTATTACCAGGAAGTGACTGTCATTTATCTATGAAGCTATCTCAAGTCAGTTCACTTCCTTTTATTTAGGACCTTCTATTGATGAATAAGAAGTATCTCTTAGTAACTTTACTCAATTTTGTTTTTTAAGGCACATAGTAAAGTGAACTAATATTTCTGCTCCTAGTTTGATTCATGGTCATAATGGTCTCATGACAACCTTCTTTTTTCAAGAACAGCGCAAATATTGTTTTAGCCATTTTTTTTAACCTGACATGTCCTCAGATTTATCACAGATTTCACACTTCTTCATCTGCACTTGAGTTTTATTTCTTTATTAAAATATATAGTTCAGAATTTAATGAAAATGTTGTTGTCATATCTAAGCAATAAAATAATAATTTCCATAAGGCCGATACCTAGATACAATTCTAATTGTCAATCAAAATAGTTTATTTCATCTTTTAACTGTTTTCTCATTTTGGGATTGCAAGTATTTTATTGGGATTTTCTTAAAGTTTCATTTATTTTGAGGTTTATACCACATATTTTGATCACTTTCCCTTCCCTAATCCTCTCATATGTACAACCCTGCTATCCATCAAGCTTCACATTCTTTCTTTCTCATAAAAAAACAAAAAGAAAAAAATCAAAAAACAAAAACAAAAAGACAAAGGAAAACTCCAAAATTCACCAAAAAAAAAATCCCATAACATCCAATTTACTTGGGTCAACTACTTCTGGGCATGGGCCCATCCTAGAGTGTCACTTAATTAGAGAAACCTGCTTTTCCTTCTCCTAGCATGTATCAAATGCAAAAAGTTTCTTAGTTTGAGGTGGGACTTTGTCCTTTGTGCCTAGTTTTCCTTTTCCACACTGGAATTCTTCTTCTTTGGGAGGGGGGGTGGTCTTGAACTTTAAACAAATTTCTGTTTCTATGTATGTGCATATGTTTCTGTAAATAGGTGACAGGTGTCTGTGTGTGCAGATGCCTATAGATTCTAAAAGAAGGCATCAGCTCCCTATGCTGGCGATACAGGATCTTATGAGTTGCTGGATGTGGATCCTGGGAACTGAATGTGGGTCCTTTCTCAGTCCAGCAAATGCTGAACAATTGCTCCAGCCCTGAAATTGTTTCATTTTTTCTGCTGACTTCCCTATGTGATTTCTGTGGCTTTCTATTGTTTTTTATAAATGAAAGACAATCGCTGCTATGTCAATGCTTCACTGTTTAATAAGTTGCTCAAAGTTTTCAGTTCTTATAAAATCTTTCAGATTGATTACATGCATTTCATTGTTTTTAATAAGGAAGAAGTAATAACTAAAAATTATTTTTCATAAGAAAAGTTTACCATGGGCAGTTCTATAATATATATCCTAGAACTTGAGAGACCAAACATGAGTTCAAAGCCAGACTGAACCCACAGTGAGTTCCATGCCAGCTTTCAGCTAATAGTAAAACGTCTACAAAGTAAATTCTGTAGGTATTTACTGTCAGAACTTACAATATGCTCTTATATCAGTACCATTAACTGGTAGACCCCACACTACAGTTATGGAATATCTCATGTAGCTACATTGAAGGTGCTGGAAAGTTTATGTGATAGGACTGAGTAGAAGTCATTAGGTCATGGGGGCTGGGATGTCATGAATAAACTAAGACTGTCCCAAGGGGGTGACTCTGGTCTCTTGGGAGGTCGGTTGTTGCTTCTTGTAGACTCTAGAGGGGTTCCCAGGAGTCCATGGGGATGACCTCAGCTAGGACCCTGGGCAATGGAGGAGAGGGTGCCTCAACTGGCCTTGTCCCATAGTCAAACTAATGAATACCTTGGCTATCACCATAGAGCCTTCGTCCAGCGATGGATGGAGATAGAGACAGAGAGCCACATCGGAGCACTGGACTGAGTCCCAAGGTCCAGTTGAAGAGCAGAAGGAGGGAGAATATGAGCAAGGAAGTCAAGACCATGAGGAGTTCACCCACTGAGACAGTGTGCCTGAGCTAATGGGAGCTTACCAACTCCAGCTGGACTGAGAATGAACAAGCATGGGATAAAACTAGTCCCTCTGAATGTGGTTGAGAGTTTGGGCAGACTGAGGGGCCAATGACAATGGCACAAGGATTTGTCTCTACTGCATGTACTGGCTTTTTGGGATCCTATTCTCTTTGCTCACCCTGGATGTAGGCGGGGTCTTGGACTTGCCACTGGGCAGGGTGCCTTGCCCTCTCTTAGGACTGGAGGGGGTCGGGGGGAGTGGGAGGGAAGTGGGAGGAGGAGAGGAAGTGGGAATTTTGATTGGTAATATTTTTAAAGTAATAATGAAAAATTTGTTGCTGTCATGGCAGTATGTTTGGCTATTTCATCTTGCTTGCTTATGTCCTTTCCCTTTTGCACTCAGTTAATTCCTTTTTGCTTCTTCCCTGATGTTGACATCATGGTTGACATGATTGTCATCAGGTTGACAGTGCTTTTCTCCTTGGAGCTTTCAACCACCATAAACATGATCCACATTAACTTCTTGACTTTAGAATCAACCTAGACTAAATTGTATTGGTACTGGTGTGGTAGCCCACAAGTGACTCAGTTTCCGTCTGGTGACTATTCTGACTTATAAGTCATTTGAGTTCATGCTTGCCTGCTCTGTCTGCTCCACTATCCTAGAGAGCTGTGAGAATGTTCTGATTAAGCCCATGGGAAAGAGCATTTTGCACATGAGGAAAAACACATTATCTACTAAGACACAGACTGGTGAATGCCAAAGGCACATTCAGATAGAAAAAGAAACTGTTTGCTGCTAGCAGGCCTCACGTGATAGATAATGGGGCTACTAGCTTCTTTCTCTCAAGGACAATGCAGGGAGTTGGTTAGCTGATAATGCTGTTCTTTGATCTCCTTTTTATTTTTTGCCTGTAATTAGTATCTATTTTGGCTGAAAAATAAACTCGGTACTGTGCAGTATTGATTGGCAGTCCTTCTGAATCTATCCTGTGCTTCTGTCTCAGTTCCTTTTATCTGTCATTTCCTTAGCCTTGTGCTCTCCATCCAGGATGATTTTGTTGGAGCAGGTTCTGACATACAGGAATATACCGTGAACTACGGCAATGACCTAGATATACTCTTCGTATTTATATCAACTATTACGTTGGATTTCAATTGCCTGTTTGAATGAATGCCTTGGGCATTTTATCCTCTCACAAAAAGCTATTATTTTATTGAATTTTTCTGGTTTTTCAAAAATCGATTTCAGCAATTTTTCCTATTATTCATATTATCTATTTCTTTCTAGAATTAGCTTGTAACTTTTTATATTCCCTTAAACTGAAACATTTTCTCTTAAATGGAAACATTTTCTCATTTGTGGTGCTAATTTTATGCAGTTTTTAAATTTAATGTCTACTTTGGTCTGAAATAAAAATTCAACCTTGCTTTCCTCTGTTTCTATTTATACGTAATATGTCCTTCTCATCTCCTGTCATCTGTTACTTTCTGAATGTTTTGTGTCCACATTATTCTCTCACTTGAAACATTGCTTTGTAGCTTGATGTTAATCTCTTTCTTATTTATTAACACCTGGGAATTGTGCAAAGTAATAGGTTTCATTGTAATATTTTCACACATATGTATGATGTACTTTAGCCTGATGGCTTTCTGAATCTCTTCATACTTCTCTCAGGTATTTCCTACATAGTTCATGTCTCTTATTCCCATGAGATGCACATAGCACCATCAGACATAGGATGAGAATGAATTAGGGTATGAACTCTAATGCCTCTCCAGTTTGTCTTCTGGAAAGTTGAAGGACAATTTGCTGTGTTTATCTTTTCTTGCCAATAACTGTAAAGTTACTCCAGTGTCTTTTCATTTTCATCCACTGCTTTATCTACTGGACAGGATGATGCAGTTCCCATCAATATGCCTTACGTGGAGTAGGTTGTCAACACTTGTGTGTATAATCCAATGGGGACCATAAACGAAGAGGTATCATGGTTCATCTTGCTCCAATCATTTCCTTCAGGGAGTTATCCCAGCTGGACACCTAGGTTACTAATTTCTCTTTCTCGATATCTATTATGTGGCTTCACACATTTCCCTACTAGCTAAAATTCTAAATCCTGACACTCTTTTAATGCATAATAGCATGCTATTTTATTATACTTAATAAGTTCATTTTCTGATTTTTATGCCTGATTTAATAATAAGCCCATACAAAAATAGTCACATACTGAGTTCCTCTTATGTCTTGATTAAAAATCACTAGTTTGAGTTTATTTTTTTCCAAAAGGAAACCCAAAATACATAAATATGCACAGAAGTGAGTTTTCATTTCAACTTAATGTAGATTACTTTCTCAAGTGTGCTTAATTATTCTTATAATTTAGGTAATTTAGATTTAAATGTGGTTTTGATTAAATGATTTGATCAGCAACTATTCTTAGTGGTAAATGGTAATTTAAACATCTTCAATATCTCAGTCCTCTAAGAACACATTAGAGTTGACAACTTACATATCAGATGTGAGCTTCGATGGGTGAAGCCAATGCCATGAAGTGTACACTGTTCATCTTTCCACTCTAATAGGGAACTCTTAAGAACAACAGATGATACTGTAAGCTGAGCTATCCATCTTCATTAGAAGAAAATATCATAAGTGGTACCAGTTTCTACTTTACCAATTAGAATTTTATTCTCATCCCATAATGTCAGCCACAATGGCAACTACTGAGAAATCTTCTTCCACCTTATCTGCAGCCAACAGTACAATCATGCCTTTTGCTTACACAGAATTTAAACTATAGCAAGCCTAATGTCCACCAATACTGTCTTTGAAAATATAAATATTTCCTTAAAGGAAAAAGCCTTCCAAGTGCATGAAAGCTATTTATTAACTGAGATTTTAGTGTTGTAGTTTTGTACAATTTGATAGTGAGTCTTCAAGTGTTTTCTGTGCATATTGCCATACGGAACACTAGGACAGATGGGACATTTCTGAAAGAATGAATTTAAGGAAATTTAACAAACAAACAAGGAAAAGGGTGGAAAGTTGAGGACTTTTGGGATAGTTTTTTAAAAAGAGAATAGGAAGGCCTGTGGATAATGATTTAATCAGTAACTAACAGACCACTGCTGTATTGCCTTCCACACAGGCTACATGCAGTCCATTGTGTTTTATTATTGGCAAATGCCAGCTGGGACGGTGTAACCCAGAAGTGCCCTTCTGCCCTTTGTACAAATAGGGCTAAACTTGTTTTTTGAATATGTGTTAAAGTTGTTTTTATAAATATTCTTTTTTAAAGGCTTCAGATTACTGATGATTCTCCTGATTCGTTTTCTCATAGTGTGTTTGTGTGTGGATAAAATAATTCCTAACTGGTCACATAACAGAATGCTTTGGAATGATGATAAATTGATAGTATTGCTTGGAAAGCATCATCCAGTGATACTTGTTAAGTCTAGCCTAGCAGGCTTTATTCAGTAGGTACAGGATCGGCTGCAAAGGGGAGTAACTATAGGGGTAGGATGGGCTCCACTCCAATTAGAGCATGGACAAGCAAAGAGGAAGTTAGAAGCACAGGGTGGGGGTGTCAAGGATAATGGGGAGACTCTGGATAAACTGACCTGACAGCATTCTGGCAAATGATAAGCCAGGATGGACAGATCTCACTGGTGGATGGTGGCTGTTGAGCAAACTGGTCAGATATCAAAGAAGATGAGATATGAGCTGATGGCATCATGATTCAGCAGGATTTGAGGTAAACCTGCATTTTATAAGAAAATACAGTCACTCTTTTGCACTTGTAGATTTGAAGATCATATTCTTTTAGACTACAGAGAACTTCTATCTTTTTTTAAAAAAGCACTTTTTATAGAATATATATTAGATATATTCCCCAGTGTTTAGCTAAACATTCTAGAAGCTTTTTTTGGAGATAATTTTGAGCTTACATGAAATTGAACACAAAACACTATCTACAGTCCTGCACAAACATATGCCACCCACCCACCTTTCATATTCTGGCTTCCTGCTTTCAAGGAGGTTCTTCTTTTGAAACTGAAAACTTAGAACCATTCATCAGCCTTCAATGTAAATTCAACATTTTTTTTCATCTTCACAGTTTTTGAGTTTCATCAATCCAGTTCATTCAGCATGTTTATATGTTTCAGAAGATTGGGGTCATTTTTATTTATTTATTTTTTGAATATGTTTTATCAATATATAATTCTTAGACCTTTTTCTCTTTCTTAAGACCTTGAGCTTCTATTCCTTTCCTCATGTATTTGTCTTTGGGTTCACTATTATCTGTTATATCTGTTCTTCTACTGAGCTCAGCCTGTGAGCATTTGAGGTATTTTGTTCCAAAATCATTGGTGTGTTATCCTTTGGGTCTTCTATTGCTTTCCTGAGAACGTATTTCATTCATTTATTATTTACATATTCATTTGCTTATCTACTTATTGGTGTTTCAAGTCCATGACTTTAAGGATGGAAACTGGGGAAAGTGGTTGACTATACCATTGATTATTTTTGTTTTCTTTCAAAAATATATTGAATTTTATTTTCATACTAGATGTTCTTATCTTGCTTTTCTCATTCCCCCAACTCTGCCCTTATCCTCCCAGCTCAAAACCCACCCAACTCCATGTCATTCCTCATCTCTCAACAACACACATATCCTCACAAAAGAAGAAACCAAAAATTTTAAGCCAAAGACTAAGAAAACAAAAGTGCCCAATTTCATTGTTTTCAAGAGATATCTTGTTTTTCAATGAATTTTTTTCATAATAGATATTCCCAAGTGTAAATGTATAATCTGTGGACTTCCTTTATAAACATATATTTTCTTCTTCATGCATTGGTTGATTATTAATTGTTTGCCAGACAATTCTATTTCATGCTGAGACTCTGGACTTTGGTCCTGTGAGGAATCTTGATAGTGTGTGTAAATCAGTTGACCTAGTTAGGGTTTTTCCATAATCCCATTGTCTCTTCTGTGTGTAATAACTGATTGCAGTTAGTGTCTGACATTCCTGTGACCACTCGGTTGCCAATCTGGGATTTGTCTGGCTAAATTAACATTTAGACTCAGTCAATCAGATCTCTGCATGTGAAGCTCTGCAGTTAACATGGTTCTGCATATGTCAGTTCATGCATTCATATTCTCAAGTCTTTCCTACACCACCACTATTTCTCACCTCCTTGTATTTCCTTCCTACTTGTTTAGCTAGTTGTTAGCAGAGGGGAGTTGACTCCTTTCTTTCTTTCTTTCTTTCTTTCTTTCTTTCTTTCTTTCTTTCTTTCTTTCTTTCTCTCTCTCTCTCTCTCTGTTTCTCTCGCTCTTGCTCCCTCCCTCATTCCCTCCCTCCCTCCCTCCTTTCCTTCATTCCTTCCTTCCTCTTTTATCCCTCCCCTTCTTCTTGACCTCCTTGGGTTTTTTGTTTTTGTTTTTGCTTTTGGTATGTGTGATGTGTGTGATGGAGAAGATTATGCTTGTTGGTTTTGGTTATGTGAATAAACATGTGTGGGGCCACATGAACATATATGTGAGGAGGCCAAAATGGACATGGGTCACTGTGATGGTTCATCATTGGTATTGTATTGACATGTCTGATGATTGCTCTGGGAGGATCCCGTCCATTTTGGGAGTGTCACTCCTGGGCAGGTGGTCCTGAGTTTTATAATAAAGAAGTCTGAGTACAGCAGTAAGCAGTTTTCCACCTGGTCTTTGCCTCAGTTTCTGTCTCCTGGTCCCTGCCTTGAGCTCTCACCTTGGGTTCTTTCAATGATGAAAGATAACATCTAAGTTGAACTAAATCTTTTCTTCACCAAGTTGGTTTTGCTGATGGTGTTTGCCACAACAGGAAACGAACTAGAACAGCTTTCCACCTTCACTTTTCCGAGACAAGGTCTCTCACCGAATCCAAACTCCTTCATTTTGCTGGATTTCCTAGCCAGTGAGCCTCAGGGATCCATCAGCCTCTTACATTTTTCTCCAACACTGGGTTACAAGGGTCTGGTTTAATGCTGACTTTTACGTTGTTGCTGAGGATTTGAACTCAAAGCTTCATATTTGCATGGCCAGCACTGGAGCCATCTTCCAGCTGCATTTTTCTTTATTTTTATGTGCATTACCTGTGGTTATACCAATATCTGTAAGTAGGCAATATAAAGATAGAAACAAAAAAAAAGAAAATTCACCAATAACTCAAAGGCAACCTGAAATCCTCACTTCTTCTAGTTAGTATTTATTTTATATGTGGCTGTTTTATGTATTTCCTCAGATTTTATTGCTGTGCTTAACAGTAATAAAACTTGAATTTAATTGGGCTTGACCTTAATTGAATTAAGTTAAGGGCATTTGGCTTTTATGTAACTTTATTTTTCAACAAGCTCATTTCAATTTGGTATAGGCTCAGAATGACAAGTTTTGGGGGAAGATGCCTGAGATTGTTGTACAATGGATCGCCTCTCATATTTGTATTTTGTTTTCAGTTTTCTATGAGTCTTTACATTTTACAGAGCATCTGTTCTGCATGTCACTTAACCTAGTACAATGACAATTTTCTCGCTTGAGTGTCAGTGTTCAAAACTCCCTCCCGTAATTTTGCAGAGAGAAATCAAGTCACGGGTAGAGGCAGACAGACAGACACAACAATTTTAAAGATTTCTTTCCATTAATAGGACAGTCCGAGATAATATTGAGTCAATCTCTCCATATTCTTTTTTTTCCTTTTGTGTTAATTTTATTTTGTGTGTCTCTATCACTAACATCGTGGTTAGAAGATACTCAATTGATCATATTTCATAAATTTTGTTCCTTACAGTAAAATGACAGAAACTCCTCTCCCTTCATTCCTACCTTCCCTTTATTTCTTATTCTATTTTTTTCCTGAGGTTTTACTCTGTAGTTTGGATTGGCCCCAAACCCTTAGCTCTCCATGACTCAATCTTCTGGGTGCGTGGACCACAGTCACAAGTCACAAAGCCTGGGTTAGAAACTGTTCTATTCACAGAGTCCCAGTCTTACTGAAGAAACTGGAAGTTGATCTGTAATATCACGGCTCATTGGTGAAGCTGATATAAGATAATTTTTTCAGTGTAGAGACCAGAATATGATTACATAAATCTCATGATGTCTGTTGTTGATACTAACAACAAGGCAAAGGCTTTGGAATATTTTTGTTTAAATACCCATTCAACAAATCTAGTTCAACATTTTGTTCAGAAAGGAGGAGATATTGTCCTTTTGAGTTTTACTTGATCAACTTGTTTAGATAAAATATTTTCTTAAAGTTCCTGGTACAAGCCTAAGATTTTTTTCTGCATTACTGGGCAAAAAATTCCTGACTTTCATAAAGTCTTGTAGATGCAGACTGTCGGATAGTGAAGTTAAGGCAAAGCTAAGAGTTTAAACTGCATTTAGGTCTCCCGTCGTAGTTTCAGGTAACATTTAGTGCTCTGTTAGACACACTTTTTCCAAGTGGAGTGTGCGTCCTTTTAGGTTTACTCTTATTCCTGGTATATTCCTTTACTTGTATATCATATTTTCTGTTGTCTGTGCTGGATAGCCAGAGCGTTTAATGTTCAATGGGTATCCAGAGTCGCTGAGTTTTCATGGTTGCAAAAATTTTGATCAGAAAATAAAATCTAATATTTGACAAATGGTTTCTTTCATTTTATCTATGATAATTAGTTAATGGAAAAAATCTTTATCTATACTGAATTTTTACAAAGTTGGGAGGACAGGCATGGTGGCATGCATGAAGGCTCACTCATTGGGAAGTGGGGGTGAGGGGAATCAGGCCTTCAAGATCATCATTAGCTACATGCTGACTTAGAACAACCTGAGCTATATGAGGCCCTGCCTCAAAAATAATAATAACAAAACAAAACAAAAACCCATGATGCTCAGAATAAATTTGATGTAATCAATATTTGATACATGCTTCTGTGATCCCATCACACATAGAGAATAACCCATGTGCATTTACTAACACAAATACTAATTTTTAAAATATCCTGATTTAAAAAAAAACTACTTTGGTGATACTCGTAAAAAAAATGGTGGCGCATGCCTTTAATCCCAGTACTCGGAAGGCAGAGGCAGGTGGATCTCTGTGAGTTTGAGGCCAGCTTGGTCTACAAGAGCTAGTTCCAAGACAGGCTCCAAAGCTACAGAGAAACCCTGTCTCAAAAAACCAAAACCAACCAAACAAACAAAAAAAAAATGAGGAGTAAAAGTTCATAAAAGACATTTCAGCTAATGAACTTGTCAATGGAACAGAGAAGATATAATGTAAGAGACATATGCTGGGTACCTGTAGAATACTATCCCATAATACACATGGCCTTTTAAAATTATTCCTTATTTCATTGAACCAAATCTCTTTACTAAATGTGGCTTCTCATGAAATTCTATGATCAAAGTTCATTTTCAGGTCATTTCTGATATCTGTTGTATTAGAATCTAGTATAGATGTCTGAGAAGACCTCATGACAGAACAATTCTGAGGAAGTTTTGAGAGCCACTGGACTGTAGGCCTCCAAAGCCCCATCTAGGTTCTGATTTCTGGCAACTTATTTTAGGAAAGAGATGTTAATTTCAACCTGCCGGATTTAACTGTAAAATTTCATGGCAATTATATAATCAAACTCCTTGCAAATAGAAAAAGAAACACATGTGGAGGCAGGAATGGAAGCAAAATTCTCAATTTAGTTATGACTGATCATGCACTTTCGCGCTGTAATCAAAGGAAAACATGATGATTTCTTGTTTTGCCTTTCAAGCTGATCTAAATGACCTTGAAACTCGGACTACAACCTGACTTAATTTCAGGTTAACTTTCTACTTCAATATATTTCTTCCAGTATGAGGAACAGGTAAGCTACACACAAAGTGGAAAAGATTGTATTGTTTACAAATGACTTAGCACTGTTTTCATTTAAATTTGCTCCAACTCGTTCACTATTTAAGTACATCAAAGGCATATTCGGTTATCAATAGATAAGTAACAGAAATATTTCTCAATCTTTATAGTAACTAATTCCATCATATGCTAATATATAGATGATTGTGCACAAAATTTAAGTAGATATTGCCTCCATATCTCTAATTAGTCCTCTTCTAAACATTATGCATTCAACCAAGCCTTCTCAGAGAATTGGTATCTTTAACATTTTGACAAGTCAGCCATAAGTAATTTTTTCCAAGAAATCACCTTAATTAATTTTTTGATAAAATTCATCGAGCAATGAAAACAACCAAAGAGTTGAATTCAAAACAAGAGTACAATTTATACTTTCAAGCATCTATTTAATAGTTACTGAAGCCATCACAGTAATCAAATGCCAGTCTTACTGTTCTTAGTGAGCTCTCATAAGGTGGCAAAACTATAGCTTCTTCGTCAGATGGAAGTATAGGAATTGGAGAGATGACCATCAGATCCCACGATGCTGCTCTTCTCTAGTTTGTTAGGACTAGGAAAGATGACTGACTTCTATAGAACCACTTTTGTCTCTGTCCCAAAGAGTTCTTACGCACTGAAATAAGACTGACATTAAATAAGTAGTAATAATTTCCTTCACCCAAATGGTATATGGCCGAAGCAGTCACTTCTTAGAACACCAGTTTGTTCATTAGTCATGACTTCCTGTCAGCAAGAAATAAATATGTAACTTCTAGAATTATTTCCTAATGTAAATACTGTTCTCAAGGCCAAAGTGGTCAGATGATCACTTTAATATCATAATTTCTACTTTACTATCTGGTACCAAAAGATAATACATGCAGAGTGTATTTCTCTCATATCTTTCATGGAAGCTGAGGACTTTGCTGTACAGTTTAATTGAAAGAGCCTAGTTTTTCATTGCTTTTATTTACAATTAATTACCACATTTTGTAAACGATCCACATCATAGACTTCATAATCACTGTATATCCTGTTATAATATTAATTAATTTGTGAAGTAAGGTTAACAGAGAATTATTTCATCATTAATATATTTTATAAGAATTTTATCAACATTAAAGGAGAAATTTACTTCTATTATTTTCTAATTAAAGTAAATTAGCCAATTAACTAATAATAACTAATGATATACTTATAAGTGGAAAATCAAGAAAAGCATTTTACAGGTATAAGCTCTTACTAAAACACCTCAGGTTTTCCCATCTGGGAAAATATGACTAATCCTTTTGATCTATGATGTTGACAATATGCTTACAGAAGTTCTATGAAGAGGAGATTTAAAGAAAGTCTTGGTCCCTTTGCTTTCAAAATTAAAGTGAATTTGATGTGCTATGTATACTGGGCTTTGTAGTTTTCTGAAGCAGACCGTAAAGGTGCCTTTTAGCCTTTGCTGTATGAACTAATTCTGATGGTTGATTACAGGTTCTGAAACTAGAAATTGTTAACACAAATTCTGTAACCTGGTCTGTTGTTTGCACACTTTAATATTGCTTTGTAATGTGGTTATCTTTTGGGTGTTCTGTGATTCACCAGTCTATTGAGAGAAACTATAGTACTACTGTTTTGAACTGTTTCCAGTACCACAACTAGAGATACCCTTCTTCAGTACCTGACCAGTCTCTTAGAACAAGAAAGATTTTAGCCTTCCTTTTAGATTCCCACATTTTAGGTATCAATGCCCCTTCACATTTCTGTAATCATTACATGTTGTTTTTTAAACGAAGTTCATTTTTACCCTGAAGTATGGGTCATACAATGATTCCGTTGTCTACCTTGTCATTTACTAATGGCTTTAGTACCTAAACATCCATGAGTAGCATAAAACAATATTGCCTATTTGGGAGTATTTATCAACATGGAGAAACCAATAAAGCAAACAGAAACACATGGTGGCCATTCTTGGTACCTCAATAAAGTTTAGAGGTTTAACAATAAAATTAAAGAAAGCAGAAAACAATAGATGATGCTTGAAATTATATTTGAATGTTATCGTTTAAAACTGAAAGACAGAATAACTGATTCAGAAATATTCCTAAGATAAATACCTAAGAGAGGTTCATATTTATAAATGAATGAAAGAGAATCAGAATTGAAGCACAATTTTTAAAACGTGTCATTTCCTTTAACCTAAAAACATGATACTATTACTTAATGTTTTACATGAAGACTATAGATTATTGAAGCAAAAGATGCAAAATAAAAATCTAATGATGTGTTGGGATTCAGAAATTCTAAGGCATTGAAACTCTAGGAATTGAGAGTTGAAGAACAAGCAAACATATTATTGTAAATCCTGGTAGATGTTTTCTCCAAGATGGTGCGCACTAAGTAGAAGTGACAAGTGTTCAATATAAGATTGCAAAGACTGTTTTTGATGGATCTAAGCTAGATCTTGAATGGATATTGGAATAGGCATTGAACTGTTGTTTTTTAGGCAGAGAGAAGAGCCCAGAAGTAGGCTAGAGTTCAAGAAAAAAATGGTCTATGAATTAACTGTATCTCAATGTCACTAGAAAAAATATTGAGAAAAGAGAGTGCTAAGCTGAATATGCAGAACTAAGGAAAGACCAAATGTTGAAGTATTGCTGCTATTATTTCAAGGTGGAGCTACCTTGTACCCATTTTCCTTTACTTATTTCCATGAACAAAACGTAGCATGAGTGGTATTATTCTGGGACTTAATAAATACATAGTAAATGTATTTTATTTTGTATTCAAAATGTTTCCCAAAGGTCTTTTTGATAAAGGATTGTTTCCTACAAGGGTACAAGAATGGTAGAGTCTATAGTAGGTGGCATAATGGAAGGACATCAAGTCATTGGGGCATGGCACTGAAAGAGCTATTGAGACCCTGGCTTCTTGTGTCTGTTTCCAGGCTGTTTTGATGTGAACAGATCTCCTTTACCACAAGTTCCTCATGATATACAGGCCCCCAAACAATAGGGCAAAGTAGCCATGAATTGAAAGCTCTGAAAGCATAAACAAATAAATAAGCCTTTTATCTGATAAGTTGAATTTCCATGTATTTTGTCTCAGTGAAAGAACTCCATCTAATGCACTAGGCTACATACCAAATGGTCCAGTTACCACATTGTAGAAACCATACAGAAAGAGAAAGCAGCATCCAGTCTTCTCCCAGCTTTTGTAGTCAGCTTAATGGAGATACTCAATCCCCAAGCAAAGCCATTGTGGACAATTGACCTGAGCTGTGCTCACAGTTGAAACCTAGCTGATGCCACATAAAGCACAAGGAAGTGTCTTCTGAGATGCCTGTTCTAGGTGGCAGAAGGAAACACAAATCAGTGGCTATCCTTGAAAATTTGAGTGATTTGCTTTAGAGAAATAACTGAAATGCTACATAAATATGGTCAAGAAATATTAAGGAAGTAGAACTCAAATGACTTTGAACCTAAGGTCTGAAGTGTGAGAGAAAGAAAAAAGAAAGGAAGAATCAAGAGCTTTTGGATTTTGGCATGAGAATTTCAGTGGAATCCTGGGGTTTGACTGCAAAGATGGTACAATGAGAGGAAACAGTTGATTATATAGTAGGGGAGAGTTTGGGGAATTGTAATTATTGCTGTAATGTCAACTGAATATTAAGAACTCAGGTTTACCACTGAGAATAATAACTATGGTGACTAATGTAGTCACAAATGAGAAGAAAGTAGCCTGACCTGTATAAACATACCTCTTGGAAATCAAGTGCATGACCCTCTCCATCTTATTAGAAGATCTGATAGGATAGTCATTCTTAACTTTGGTATCACTCATATTTCCATCTATCAAAATCTGTGGAATTGGAACTTGAGAAGGAGCATGTTTTCAAAGCTCTCCAGTGGTGCAGGCAGCTTGGAGAACTATCCCTTGGAAGGGCTAGGCTACTTACTTAAAACTGTTTACAAGAATTTGATATAATCTCACCCTGTATGAAATCCCCAAGTGTGAACCATCCAATGAAAAACTCCATGAATTTAGGTTGTTATAGTTATTTAAAATGTGTATAATTTTTAGAAATAATATAAGCCTAGCGTAATCAGAAAACATTTTATATCTTTGTAAAATAATTGTATCATTTCTAACATTCTTCTAAATTACCATTGGCATGTGAAGTTTGTTTTATTTACCATAATGTTCTTCATTTCTTCAGTTCTATCACTGGTGCATAAATGTACATTGTATTAAAATGCTTAGTTATGCCACATTTAAATTTGAAAATACTTTTCAATCCAAATTCACATCTCAAAACAAAGTAATATATTTAATTGTCCTCTCAGTAGTGATATTTAAAATACCTTAAAATATATGTAGCTGCAATGATATCACTGGCAGGGTAGAATACTACTTCCAACAATAACAAGAATATTCATTTGCATACCAACTAGTTATACATCAATGTGGCAATTATTACCTTTGTGAAATGCAATATATTTTACTTTCCAGATCTGGGTGTTCCCTCCTTTTCTTTAAGGCAGTGTTGTTCAACCTTCCTAATACTGTGACTCTTTAATACAGCACTTCATGTTGTGGTGACCCCTAAACATAAAATTATTTTCATTGCTACTTCATAACTAATTTTGCTACTGTTATGAATCATAATGTAAACATCTGTGTTTTCTGATGATCTTAGATGACCTCTGGGAAAGGGCTGTTTTCAATCTCCAAAAGGGTTGTGATCCACTGATTGTGAATTCCTGCATTAAGACCTTCTTGAAGTCTTGTAAAGACAATGTTACTTTCAAAACTATCTCTTAGGCAGTTTTGCTCTGTTTTCTATCAATAGCTATGTATTAGCTGAATTTTTCAGGATTTCCCCTCTCACTGTGACGAATGAATGGGAATTACTACCCCTTCCAACACTCTCATCACGTAGTTGGCCATAGGATTGTTGACCACAACATACGAGACATCTCCGTAATAGCTCAAAGGACAATGCTGAGAGCCTGATGTTGGGCAGTTTCATGGGAAGGATGCCTGATTCTTTGTGCCATAGCCTCTGAGCCCAAATCCAGTCACTCAGAATTGTCTTCCATCTGATCATTTCCATCCACATTTGATTTGTGTTTCTACTTATAGCTTGAATTTAGCATAAGTTACTTTTGAAAAAATCAACTATTTCTAACTGACATTTGTTTTCAGTTCTGTGTTCTAATTTTCAGCCTCCCTCCTTTTGTCTTATTTTTCTAAATGTCTTTGGATATTGTTTGCATCGTTATGTATAGTACGTGTCCGACAACAGTACTAGAGCTCTTCTGGACCTGTTATAACCACGTGCTTTCATTCATTTTATTTATTGTTCTTCATTCATTCTGTCTTCCCTCATTGTACAATTGTGTGGCAGACACTGTATTTAGAAAACTATTCAAAAAATAATTTAAAGCAAACATTATGTTAATTTCCTTCAGTAGTTGTATTTGTCTGTATATAGTGCCCCTATTCTGTATACATTATAAAATACTTGATAACTTAGTATTCACTATTGTTCTTATCCCTAGCCTAACATTTCTGTAAATAAGAAAAAGACACTTTAAAAATTGCAATAGTATTGTGATGGGTATTTTGGTTGGCCACTTGACTACATCTGGAATTAACTAAAACCCAAAATTGGCTGAACACTTCTGTGAGGGATGTCTGCTTAATCATTTGAAGTGGGAAGATCTGCTTCGAATTTGAACCTTTGAAGTGTGAGAAGCACACTTAATACAGATCTTCTGAGGTGGGAAGAACAACTTCTAATCCTGGAACACCTACTGCTAGAAGGCTTTATAATGTATATGGAAGAAGGAAGCTTCCTTCTGTGCCTGCTTGCTCTTGCCCTCCTAGTAAGTCCAATCCTTCATTAGTATTAGAGACTATATCTTCAGAATTCTGGTGTATACTGAAGAACAGTTGATATATCCAGCCTCATGGACTGGACAACTACTAGATTCTTTGATCTTTTATTCATAGGCAGCTATTCTTGGATTAGATTGTTCACAACCTCGTAGTTATTCTTAAAACGTCCATATATGTGTGTGTGTATATACATATATATGTATATATATACATATATATATGAGAGAGAGAGGAGATTACTTTACAAGTTCTGTTACTCTAGAGAACCCTAACTGACTTTTGTCATTTTATATTTTATACTTCAGTACCCCATCTTTTTAGTTCCTTTAAACTTTTATCATAAACTTGCCTATTCAAAACACTGTTAGATTTGAGTAGGCCTGAGAGTTAAGGCATAAGCAATCTCTACCTTGAAAAAGCAGCTCAATATGAAGTACAGTTGCAAAAACACAAAGCGAATTATGGCTTAGAGTTGGCATATTCTACATTGGAAAAGCCAGGGCAACACTATCAGGTGGTGAATAGACGAGACAGCGAGGCAGAAAGAGCAGAATGAGTGAAGAAAGATGATGGGTTGGATTTAAAACTTTAGCAAGAAGTGGCTCCTGTGTGCTTTTCTCCAGCACACTATTCCACTCTTTATGCAGGCTCTTGTCTGAACCACTTCTGTGATTACCTTTCATTTCTCATATTCCATACTTGTCTCCTCAATTAAACATCTATCAGACTCACTTTTAAAATAGGCATTTCTGAGTCACTGTCCAGCAAAAACACATCTATAAAACACATTAAATTGAAATACGTGTCGTGGTGGACAGCACTTGCCATTAACTTGAGCTGTGATTCATCTTGGCTAACTTTCCTCCTTATTTATGTACTAGAAAAACTCTGAGTTGTTGGCACTTTGTATGCTGTCCACTCTCCTTCTAATCACATCTTATGTGTGAAAAACTATTTGTCTTTTTAGAACACTCCATACTCCTCTCCTAAAGAAAGTAGATTATTGATTGATGTATTTTGTAAATAACTAGCGCATCAGCTCAAATATGCAACTTATGTCTCTTCTCACTGCCCACATTTACAATCTATCTCTTGCATTGGCTTTACTGGCAGACACTCATGTAGGCTGCATGCCCCTTGCCAGGACCTGTAGGGAGGGGCTTTTTTTCAGACAAAGCACTGAATGGCCTACTTATCCCCACCCAGTGTTTTCAGGACTCGTGTCCTGGTTCTGTTGAGTTTTTGCATGTTCTTTTCCATTGTGCAGAGTTCTTACCCAGGATTTGAGAATCCCTAAGAGCAAAAGAGAGGAAGTCGAACACACAGATATTTAAGCCTGGGGCTGATGCATTGTCACCACCGTCAAATTATTCTGGTTAAAATGAGTCATGGAACTAAGCAAATTGCAATGGAGGATCTGCACGCAGCTGTACCTGAGTCACAAGCCATTGGAGGCCACCAATTTAATAAACCATCACATGAGCTTTCATGGTCTCTTTCAGAAGAGATTAAGCATGGCTGCCCTGTACTTTTTTGCTAACCCTCATAAATGTATTTTATTGTATTAGTTTTGAATGATAATTATTTGTACAATTGCATGTACTGTATATTGTTCTTCCAATGAAAGAATTAATGGATTTTTGAATGTAAGTGAAGTATAGAAACAGATGGCATAGTTCATGAAGACTGAAAATGTAAACTGAACAATCCTGTATAACTTTCTGAATACCTATTTACTTTTTAAGTATAATGGAATAATAATGAGGAATTAATCCTAACTGTATTACCTAATAAGGATCGATTGTTAGGCTGGAGAGTTTGGCATACTGCTCTTAAGACAATGAAAATTCAATTTCCAGAATCCACATTTGATGGCTCGCAACCCTTGAAGATCTTGGGGGTGGGTCTGATACTTTTTCTGACTCTCAAGGACAACTGTACCTATGTACACATAAAACTCCCACATCATCACACGTGCATATACATCATTAAAAATAAAATGCGTCTTATTCTAGAAGAATGAAATGTGCTCTTTTCTTACTCTGTCCTTAGCACATCATTACTCTGCCCTCTGATCTGCTCTGTAGCCTGTGATGACTGCTTCACTTCCTTCACTCTTCTGGCTGTTTGTAATATCATTTCAACCTAGTTTGACTAGGTGGTGTTGGTGGAAGACACCAACAACAAGTGATGTGGGATGTCCTGCATATGTTTTGCTTTTATTGGTTAATGAATAAAGCTGTTTTGGCCTATAGCAGGGCAAAGTACAGCCAAACTACTAGAAATATATAGAGAGAGTAGGCAGAGTCAAAGAGATGCCATGTAGCTGCCGAAGGAGTAGCATGCTGGCACCGGTAAGCCACAGCCTAGTGGCAATACATAGATTAAGAAAAATGGCTTAAATCAAGATGTAAGAGCTAGCTAAAAGTACGCTAGAGTCATTGCCCAAACAATATTATAATTAATACAGTTTCTGTGTCACTATTTCAGGTCTGGGCAGCCAAACAGTCTCAGCCTACAAACAAGAACACTTACTGACTCTTGTGTTCTCTTTGCTGGAGTTCTAGGAGATGCTGCACCTCCTGGAAGATGGGCCACACCTACCTTTTCAAGGCTCCACTTCTTCTAAGTTCCCTAACATCTTTCTTCTTCATACACAAGGATATTAGGATGGAATTTGTAACCCACTGATGTAAGTACTTATATGCCACAATTTCCTTAAAGGGACTCAGCTCTTCCTTATAAAATGTCTTGTAGTTGGTTGATTTTTACTCTTTTATTCTTTAATCTTTTAGGGTCCTGCAACCAGTGTCTAAATAATCACACACAGAGACTTATTCTTTCTTATGGATACCCAACCTTAGCTTGACTTGTTACTAGCCAGCTGATGTGGGATTCCCCTCTGTATGCTGTGAATACTGTTGGTTAATAAATAAACAGGCTTGATAGAGTAGAACAGAGCTAGGTGGCAAAAACTAAATGCTGAGAGAAAGAAGAGCAGAGTCAGAGAGAAGCCATGGAGCCACCACCAGAGAAAGACATGCCAGAATATTGCCTATCATCGGCCACAGCCTTGTAGTAAAATATAAAATAATGGAAATGGGTTAAATTAAGATGTGAATGCTAGCCAATAAGAGTTAGAACTAATAGGTCAAACAGTGATTTAAATAATATAGTTTATGTGTGATTATTTTGGAAGTCTGGGTGGCCAAGAAAACAAACAAGTGGCCTCCTACAACAATCAGTTTTTCTTAAATTACCCTGTCTACCATGTGCCTCTGCTCTTTTCCCTTTTCTTACTTCTACATCTTAGTTTCACTCTTACTCCATGGCTGGCTGTGTAGTGGGTTATTGGTCCCTGATCTTTATTCCTTATCTTTATTCTCTTGCTCCTTGATTGTCTCTTGCTTCCTGATCCCTCTTTTTCTCTTTCTATTTATTCTCTCTGCCTACTCACCCCGCCTATCCTTCCTCCTTCCTTACTATTGGCATTCAGCTCTTTATTAGACCAATCAGACGTTTTAGACAGGCGAAGTAACACAGCCTGCAGAGTTAAACAAATGCAACATAAAAGAATGCAACACATCTTTGAATCATTAAACAAAGGTTTCACAGCATAAGTAAATGTAATAAAACTTATATTCTACAACAATGTCTTTAAGTTGTCTTTAAAATCTTAACAGAACGAATTAATTGCTTTTGACTTGAATAAAATTGGGGGGACATTACAGAGCACCTACTTGACATTGGAGCAGACAGTATGGACATGGATATAAAAGTCATAATTCCAAAAACTTTGATTCATATCTTTACATTATAGTTTACATTAGAATGAAAAACAATAAAAGACAGTGGTAATGTTGAAACAACTGATTTTAAAATATGCAAAAAGAGAACTAGTCATTTTATTTCCTCCAAAGAAGGTTAGAGTGTATTTGGGAGTTAATGATACAAGAAAATACTCTACCCTGACATTGATAATGATGTGGGCACTATAAAAAAATAAGAAGGTGCAATTCTGTATGTTGTCATAGTAGAATTAAATGTTGTAGGACAAAACTTTCCCTGAGCAGTTCCAACCCACATGTTTCCTCACCCCACATAGGAATCCCATGACAGACGAAAGTATAAATACAACCAAAGACCAACTTGGTGAAACACCAAGTTTTATTGGTGGTTACTTACAGATAGGTGTGTGGGGGGTGGTTACGTACCTTCCTACTGGAGCAGAAGTGACTCAAAGGCAGCTACATCACCAAAGCTCATCCTAGTATGAGTGACTGTTCACAAATCTTGAGAACGTAGTAAAGACTACACAGCCTAAAGACAGATCAACAGGCTGGAGAGTGCTCCCTCTAAGTTAGACCTGTTGAAACCTCTTCTGCATATCAGGTCTTCTCTCAGTTTTCTTTGATGCTTGATTCATCTGAGAGTGACTCTCAGCAGCTTAATTGCTTACTCTGAAAAGGAGTAGCCTGTTGAAGCTGGTCAGTTAAGGGACTTTCTGAAGCTGTTTTGAATTGTTTATATTCCTATTTCAGGAGCTTCCCTGCAGGATGGAAGGGTTCGATCTCAGATTAAACTGTTACAAACCCATAAGGTGAAAAGACCATTGCAGTTTGGTTACATACCAACATCTAAAAATATACAGCAATGCAACCCTAAAGAATATTGTAAATTTTTTTAAATAGGAAGACAAAATATGAATATGGCTTTCTTGTTGCTCCCACTAAGCTTAATTTTTATGTAAGCAATTTAATTTCTGCTCTTATGTGGGAGACCACAGAAGTGCATCATCCATTCCACCATGACTGAAGGTCAGAGTGTTCGAACATATTCTTGCTCCTTCAAGGTTATTGACATGAGATTGACTTAAAGTGTTGCTACTAACCGGATATCTTGACCTAGGTATGGTTACTTGGTGTTGTGGGTATTAAAATAGTAATCACTTTTTTTGTTCCTTGTCTCATGAAAAAAGGGCCTTTTGCTTTCTTCCCCTTTTTTGGATTGGGTTCTTTAAAGGTAATAATAAATAAATATGGGTGGATTCAGTATTCACTGGACTGTCTTCTTGATTTCTGTTCTGAGTCTTTGTCTTTTTCGTTCATATCTCTGTTCCTTCTGCCTAAATTTTCTTATCCACATGTCCCATATCCTGGAACATATGAATCCCATTGAGACTGGACACTGACACTCTTACACATGGTTTGGATAGTGATAGGGAGATTCTGCCTTTTAATTTATATCTACATGCTTTAGCAGAAATAGCAGTTTGTCCCCTTCTGTAACCAATGGTTTCACAATGGTTTGAAAATAATTATATGATCGTCCTTGGAAGTGAATGCTGTCTGTACAAAAGGTCTTACAGTAAAATTTGCTTCTAGAATAGACATCAAAGTAATAGATGCAGTTGTTTTCAAATAGTTACTTGTTTAAATACTGGTCAGATGCTGACACCTGAAAAAATCCAGAGATGTGGCCACTCATAACGACTAACTGAACCCACCCTAGAGATTTCTTTCTTATGTTGAGTTCCAGGGGATTACTTAAGTGATAATTCAATTAACTAAATGCATGTCAGAATTAAACAATAAGGAAATCTCTGACAAGCTCCAGGTAACAACATTTTTTTCTATTTAACTACAGGTGGAGGGTAATAATAAATGTTCAGCAGTAGCTAGTTCTTGGTTGTTATTCTGTCATTAACATATTTCATTTATTCGTTGTCTTTTATTGTTGTTTTTTGTTTGTTTGTTTTTGAGACAAGGTTTCACTGTGTAGGTCTGACTGACTTGGAACTCACTCTGCATACCAGACTGGCCTCAAACTCACAGAGATTTTCCTGCCTCTTCTTCCGGAATGCTAGGATTAAAGTCATGTGCCACTGTCTCCCAACTCTTCTTCATTTTAAAAGCCTGTTTTGGTGGCCTTTTCTTACCTGCAAGGTTTATATGTGAAATTAAAATGTGTGCTGTCTTTAAAAAAAAAAGAAATTTTTAGAAACTTACCAGTAGTCTTTAAATTAAAGACAAAAGGAAGGCTGAACTGGTGATATTTAAGATAATCATCAGTCTGACTACAAGGTAAGGCTAGTTCAGACACCCTCTCCTCTATTGCTTAGGGTCTTAGCTGGGGTCATCCCTGTGGGTTCTTTGGCATTATTTTAGAGCCAGGTTTCTTGCTAACTCTATAATGGCTCCCTCCATTAAGATATCTCTTTCCTTGCTCTCATATCTGTCCTTCCTCCATCTCGACTATCCCATTCCCTCAAGTTCTCCTCAACCCCCCTTCTCCCCTTTCTTCTACCCCCTGCCTCTATGCCCCCAAATTTTTGTCTGTCTCCAATTTCCAGGAGGGTCTATACATGTTTTTCTTTGGGTTCACCTTATTACTTAGTTTCTCTAGGGTCATGAACTATAGGCTCGATGCTCTTTGTTTATGTCTAGTCTCCACTTATGAGTGAGCATATACCATATTCAGTTTTTTGGGGGTGCGCTGGATTACCTCACTCAGGATAGTGTTCTCTAGTTCCATCCATTTGCATGCAAACTTCGTCCAACAACAGATGGGAACAGAGGCAATGACCCACATCAGAGCACTGGACTGAACTCCCAAGATCCAGTTGAAGAGTGGAAGGAGTGAGAGTATAAGCAAGGAATCCAAGACCATGAGGGGTTCATCCACTGAGACAGTTTGCTTGAGCTAATAGTAGCTCGCCAGCTCCAACTGGACTGGGAGTCAACTCTGAAGGGGGTTGACAGTTGGGGCAGACTGAGGGGCCACTGATAGTGACACTGGAATTTGTCTCTATGACATGTACTGGCTTCTTGGGATCTTATTCTTTTGGATGTAAACCTTGCTCAACCTAGATGTAGTAGGGAGGGCCTTGGACTTTCCACAGGATGGGGTGCATGACACTCCCTTAGGATTGGAGGGGGGTGGGGTGGGAGGGTCTGTGGAGGGAGTAGGAGGGGAGTGGGAGGAGGGGAGGGAATGGGAATTTGGATTGGTATTTTTTAAGTAATAAAAAAGGAAAAAAAAAAAGAAAGGCTGAACTGTTCCTCCCCAGGGAAATACATTAAAAATAAATGTCAGTTGAATACAAAGCATGATACAGGACTTCTCAGTTTTCAGAACAAAGTTAACTCTATAGGACTGACTTGCTTCAACCCCACATTCCAAAGAATTGCCTGTCTTTAGCAGAGCACCTGATTGGCCCCAGAAAAACACTCTCTGAGCCCATGAAATTGTTATCGGTCTTAGCAGAAACTTGCTCCTTAAAGTGTAATGTATGGAGTCCTCCCTTTCTTCCAGGTTCTAGTATAGGGACTGGAGCCTAGGAAGCTGGTGATTACAAATGCCAATCCAGTATACCGCAGCTAGAGTAAGCTTCTCTGGTAGTTTTAAGGTCCTTGCCAGGTACCTTAGTAAAGGGATCAAGTGAATCTGTGTTTAGGATCAGTGTTATGAGACACCTAGAGAGAAGATTATATCTGTTTTTTTTGTTTTGTTACAATTTTTTTTTCTTTCTGGAATTGGGTTGATGGGACTTTTCCCTCTGCTGACTTTCAGCTGTATCCTTGGCTATAAAAAGCTATTAACATGAACATTACTGTATTGCTGCACTCTCTGTGTCCTCTGAAATCATCAGGCATAAGGAAGGCCAGAGGAACCTTCTTATACATTTGCTGCATTGGAAAAAAATGTCACAGAATGGTTCTTAGAACAACTTCTAAATAAAACACGCAGTTCAAGGAGATTGCTCAGTGGATCAAAGCGCTTCTGTGCAAACCTAGCGATGTGTGGTCAATCCAAGAACTCATGCTAAAATAAGGCCCGAATCTGTGGCACGCGTTGTAGTCCCAGCCCCCTATGGTGAGATTGGGAGTGGAGACAGCGCAGTCAGCCACAAGCTGGTGGGTCTGCCAGCATGAGTGTGACAGGAAGAAGAGACATGTCACCTCAAGACAAGGTAAGATGAGAGAACCCATTCCCAAAATGTTACACTTTGACTTTCAAATATATGCACCCCCCACTCTGTGTGTGTCTGTGTCTCATGTCTCTCTCTCTGTCTCTCTCTCTCATCTGTGTGTGTGTTGTCTCTCTGCCTCAATAATTTTTGAAATTAAAATAGTACTATAATTTATATGTACTGAACATTTGGTTTCAGGGAATTAAAACTAAATTCTTTACTTTGATATAATAACTTATGCTATGATTACATAAGGAATCATCTTTGTTCTTAAGAAATACACAGAAAAGTTTTGAGCAGCCAAGGGACATGATCATGATAATTTAGTATCAAAGGGTTCAAAACATGCACATAGAGATTAGGAAAAGAAAGCAAATGTGTTCCACTGGTTTTAGAAAATTATTATTGAGTTAGCATAAAGGATTATAACACACACATGTAAGTTTTTCTTCTTATTATTATTCTCACAACTTTTTTTCTCTGTGCAGCCCTGACTGTTGGTCTTGAACTCACAGAGATTCACCTGCCTCTGCTTCCTGAGTGCTGGGGTAAAAGGCGTGTACCACCACCAACCAAGCTCTCTCAACTTTTTGGAAGTGTTTAATAATATTAAAACAGAAAATTAATATTTCAAGCTTGACTGAGGAGTGTATGTGTTTAACCTTCATTTATAATTTGGTGTGAATTCACTGTCTGAGCTTTCTAAATATTCACTCAAGAACTGAATTTGATAAGTAAATAGAAGGTTGAGAACTAATTTGTTTAACAAAGAAAATAAACTTACTGGGAGGTTGCATATCTGCTTTAAAATGGAATATGTCACTTGAAATGACCTACGGAAGAATGTTGAATAAGAGTCATTTAACAAAGGGTACTCTGTCCCTTAGACAAAACTAAACTTGTAGTTACAAGGATGAAAACAAAGACCCACAGATGTCACTAACAGAGAGCAATGGTGACAATCTAATTTCCCAGGTTTCATATATGCACGGGGTGGTGCCAGGTAAGTCAGCATGGGAAAGAGGATAGGGTAGAATTCCAGGGAAATCATACACATAGCTGTGGGAAGCAGATGACAGGCAAAGTCTAGGGCTCCAGACTCAGTTTCTAAAGTATCATAAACCTGGATTATAAAAAACAAAACAAAACAAAACAAAACAAAAAAACCAAACAGAAGATGTGTTTCCTAAGGTACTGGAAACCAAAATAAGAAAAAGCAAACGAAACACAAGGTTTCTATAGTATCATACAGACCATAGAACTCTGTCACAGTCCTGAAAACAGGCAGTGTGTAGCGGGGACACAACCTAGTCATTGTGTGAGTTCCTATGTTTACGCACGTGCAGAGACCCAATAGCTTGCACAGGACTGATGCAAAATAAATCTTTCGCCCAAACACTTCAAAAGAAAGGTTCCCAGCTGCTGGGCGAGATTGGGTTGCAGGTGGGAATTAAATGATCCCAGCTGGAAAATTTGCATGGCTGGAAGGAAGAGGGTGTCAGGCAGGTGCTGCTGCGACCTTTCCCCCAAGATTTCAATAGGGCTGCCAAATAAAGGAGATACATGCTAATGAGAGGTGCCTGAACAATGGATTTGGAGTTTGTATAATTCCACACTTGAATTCATCTCTAGCACTATCGCCTATATGGCTCTTACAGACTCAACTCACTGATGTTTTCAGGCAGTTACAGATAGACTTAGGTTAAAAATGTTCTATTTTGTGTTTTCCTTTATAGTAGCATAATGGCAAATACTTATATATTTATGATTACAAGCTGATGTTTGAAATATGTACATTATCGACACTAAGGCTAACTAATGTGCTCATTACTATATATATATATATATATATATATATATATATATATATATATATATATATATATGAGTCAGAGATACAATGTTTACTTCTCAAGGACTTTCAAACAAATTTTTGATTATAATTTGGGAAAAGGTGGTTTCCAGGTCAGCATGGAGTCTGCTTAGTGTCAGGTGGGCTCTCTCTCTCTCTCTCTCTCTCTCTCTCTCTCTGTGTGTGTGTGTGTGTGTGTGTGTGTGTGTATGTGTGTGTGTGTGTGTGTGTGTGTGTGCGCGTGCGTGCGTGCATGCCAAGTTCCATGCTTGACAACCTAGGCCAATGGTCTCTGGGTTCATCTCTTATGAACTCAAAGAATGACATTCACACAGCAGGAAGATTTGAGAAAGGTTTGTTATAGAGTCATAGGTGGGCATATAAGAGAAAGGAGAAAGTTCAAGTATGACAGGAAATGGGATACCAAGGATTAATAAAGCTTTAATGCAGAAAGTATAGAGTTGGGGTGAACTTGTCCATCTGGTTGTCCTGCTGGTGACTTGTCCAGGACCTTCTCAGTTTCATCATGTGTCCTGCATGCTTGTCAAGACAACGAGCAACCAGACATTCTTCTGCTGACAGAAACAAAACAGTTTTTCTACATTAACATTCCTTCCATCACTCACATCTGGAAAGGACAGTACTGTTGACAGGCCAAGGATATTTTCAATCTTTGGCAATGGAAAAACTGTCCGCATTTGGGGGTCTCCTATACTCAACTGCGTGGTCAGTTTCTATCTCCATTTCTCAAAATTGCCAGTCACCATGTTGTGCTATAGCCCTCCAAGACTGGCTTCTCTGCCTTTCTCATATTCGAAATCTTTGATTAACCTCTCTTTAATAGTCATGCCTTCTTCCAAAGGAAGAAATAAACAAGATTCAAAAATAATGAATGACTAGAGATATAAGAGAAAGAATCTAATTGAAATACATACCCTTTGAAACAAAATAAGAGGGGAATAATACTATATGCGATGCTTCATATATTATACAGAAAGAAAATGGTCAAGCCCATTGGGAAACTGAACAAAATTATGAGCCATATATCACACAAGTGGACATACATTTGACAAATATGAGCCAATCAGATGGCTCAGAGGATAAAGGCACTCACTGCCTAGCCTCAGGTCCTGAGATGGATGCTTGGGACTCATGTAGTAAAAGGAAAATCAATTCCTGCAAGGTATCTTCTGACATCAACACATGAAGTCTGGCATGTACATCTCCCTTACAAATGCCACACACACACACACACACACACACACACACACACACACACACACACACACATCACAACAAATAAATACCATTGTAAGAGAAAGCATTTTTAAATGGAAGCTTTTGCAAAGGACAAGCATGCAGCTACAATGGTACTCCAGTGAACAAGCAAGCAGGTATTTTCTGATCACAATGCTCAGGGGGTAGCTTAATCAGGAGCTTAAACATTAAAAACTTTGGAAAGATGTGTAGGGAAGGTCAGGGGGCAGTGAAACACTTCTGTGTTATAGGCAGGACAACAAATTTCATACAAAAGCAGAGGGTAGCGGCACAAATCTGCAATTCCATTTTTTTGGAGGCTAAAGCAGGAGCATCGAGAGCTTAAAGCTACCTTGTTCTATAAACGTAGACCCTGCCTTAAAAATAAACAAAACATAGAAAACAAACAATGTAAACAACTCCTTACTGTTCTCCTTTTAAGTTTTTCCAAAGAATCCCTGATTATTTAACTGTCTCCCTTTTTTTTTACTGATCATTTTCTAAAGCAAAATTAATAGCAGAGAAGCCAAACATGCTGCCAAACCAAACCTGTGATCCTGGACGTCAGCAGCTGATACAGCTGGACTGTGAGTGTGATGTCATCCTGTGCTACAGAAAAAGGCTGTGTAGATAAAGAAGCACACAACCAAACCAAATCAAACCACCACATGCTATGGTTTAAGTAAAATGCCACAGGTCCCTGAGTGGCAGCAGTGGGCAGCATGAGACCACAGTGGGCCACGAAGGCAGCTGGGTCCCAGGCAGGGAGCCCCCGAGTGATCCGTGGACCACAAGGGCCAGTGAGTCCCAGGCAGGGAGCCACATGCTGGATGAGAGACAGAGACGGAGCAGCCAGTCCCATGAGGAGCCTCAGTATGGCAGGTGAGAAACAGACGGATAGGCACGCCATGCTGAGTGAAGTTGGATATTTATTTAGTGGGTTATGAAGGGGAAATGGGAAAGAGGAGAAGGGAGAGGATCAGAGAGGGAGGGAGGGAGGGAGAGAGAGAGAGAGAGAGAGAGAGAGAGAGAGAGAGAGAGGAGGTGGGGGAGGGTAAAGGAGCCACAGCAGCAGCTACCTCTTTGGGAGAGTGACAGAAAAGGAAGGGACTCAGGCTGCAAGCAGGAAGGAAGGTCTGCCTGCCTCAGTGGATGGGGGAAGGAGTGGGGCAGGGCTTGTCTCTTAAAGGGACAGGACAAACCATTATTGATAGGGGAAGAGCCACTAGCCAATCACATCAAGTTGGGGTGTGGCTACTGGGACCCCAGGTAGAAAATCGGGAGAACACAGGTACGCACTCTCTCCATGCGGTGTCCGCCAGAAGGATTGGATCACGTCTTGGGTAGAGTGAGTTCCCCTTTTTTCTTTCCTTAAAAATACCTGTTTCTATTGAGCTGGCTTGGTTATTGATTTGTGCCGACTTGATAATTCATCATCACATTATAGTCCCATCTCTTTTTTATACAAAATAGGTACAACAGGTTAAGGGAATTAGGGTGGCAGATTCTCAAGACTGCTTCCTGCTTATTTGTGGGCATTGCCTTGGGGGGGACCTGAGAAAGCTGGGTGCTGGTCATATCCTAGGGTAGCTGTTCTCTTTGTTCCTGTCCAGTGTTTGTGGTGTGGAAATGTCTGGTATCTCTTCCACCTGTTTAAGGTTTAGTCAGAATAGAGGACAAAGTCAAGATTAGCAAAAAAATTTTAGGACCAGGGATATGAGAGGGGTGTATCTGACCTGTTTAAGGTAGATCCTTCAATTTGGCTCCCTTGAATTTACAAGAATTTTTTTGGGTTTGTGAAAATGTAAGTTTTAAACAGTAGCATATTTATATCAGAATGACTGTGACATATTTTATTGCATAATGAAATGTATCTTTTAGACTATGAAAGGCAGCATGAGAGAGAAATTTGATAACTTGTATTTGTCCTCACACCTTTATAATTTTCAGATACTCACCTTAATAACTTGTATTTGTATTTTACTGAATTTTTTTGGTGAGGTCCTTTTAAACTGATAAAAACTCTTAGCTATCAAACTGCATCAGAGATCTTTGAGAAGGATAAAATTTTACTTGAGGAATTATTGATTAAAAATGACAGAGAACTTACTTGGTTGGCACCTAGAGCTACTCATCAGGGTCCTCTGTGGTCATTGAGGGTCATTTTTTTTCTTTGCTGTTTAGCACAGAGCCTGCCAGGCTCCAGAAGATCCTGTGGGCTATGAAATCTATAGGAAGACAACCCTACCTTTACCTGAGCAGCTAGGCTGTTGATTCCAGCAATTTTGTCCATCTTCAGTTTAGATGAAAGGAAGTTTTTCCCAGTGGTCAGTTCTTGGCAGTTGAAGCAAATTGCCAATGGACTTGTTCTGTGCCCAATTGTCTTCTGTTTTCTTTGGTGACAATAGAGTGTTGCTGCTAGGAGTCAACTTGTCTCTTTTTGTTAAGAAAAGGTATTTAATAATTAGATATTTAAATGCCATATTCCACAGATCTCTGAGCAGTTGAGAGCTCTTTACTGGGTATAGATAAGTTATAGAATCTGCCTGGAGAGTTGGGTCTGGGCTCGACTGTACTGGCTCTCAACTTACCAGGTAAAGCAGGGTTGATTAAATATAAAGTATTTTTGTAAGAGACTTAAAAGTACATACCAGTTTAAAACATGAGACTGATTGCTTTGTAGTCTGGAATGAGATAAAATGAACAGACAATTATAACATTTAACAGTAAACAGGTGCATTTAAGTTACATGTATGCACAACAGTGAACAGGAATTAGGCGAAGTGGACGCTCTTGATGGACCCTACCAAAGGCATGCCACTGCTCAAAACACACATGTAACAGAGTCAGCACCGGGGAACCAAGCAGGGAATACCACAGTAAAGATGGTAGAACTTGGTCACCTGACCTGGCTGTCAGTTAAGATGGCAGTGAAGTCACCTGAACTGGCAGTAAAGTCTTGTGACCTCAGTAAAAATGGCAGCAGTCACATGTGGTATTGAAGAGAGACCTAGAGACGTGATCTACCCTGTTGTCGAGCCGCCATGCCACAAGCGGCTGTGGGGAGCAAAGGCTGGAATTGGAAACAGCTGCCTTGTGGATCCAACCAATTTTGTCAGCAGCGATGCCAGGGACAGTTTGAGGAAAAGCAGAGCTGTCGGGACACCAGCAGAGCAAAGTTTGAGGGTTTATACCATAGCTGAAAATGTGAAAACCCACAGAAAACACCACAGGGCCTAAAAAGGAGCATCCTCTCTCTACAGTAGGGTGCGAAATGGCAGCGAACACTGCAGGACCTGTAGAAGAGCATCCTGTCTCTACAGTGGGGTGCGAAATGGCAGCAAACACTGCAGGACCTGTAGAAGAGCATCCTGTCTCTACAGTGGGGTGCGAAATGGCAGCGAACACTGCAGGACCTGTAGAAGAGCGTCCTCTCTCCAGAGGTGTTGAAGCCTGACTGGCTCTGGTCTGGGCAACTCAGAAGCCAGAGAAGCTTAGAGGCTACTCCGAGCCATCTCTCGCGGCAGGCACCACTTATGAGTGGTCCAAAAGAAACAAAAAAGGAAAGGAAAAGAGAAAAGAAAAGAAAAAGAAAGTAGAAAGAAAAATCTGAGGGACCCTGGGCCCCCAAATCAAATGCACTGCACAGCTTGTGCACTGCTAGCATGGGAAGACCAACCCCGGGTTGTGCACACACACACACACACACACACACACACACACACACACACACACACATATGTCTCTGTAAAATGTGATAATTGTATCTAGTGCCTGGAAAAATACTAAAATATTTTGAAGAAATTTCCTTAGGGATTTAAGAACATTAAAAGACATTCTGGTGTTTAAGGGTCACTTAACAAATTTTGTCTTACATTATTTTGTTTTAGATGTTTGTCCTCCTGATGAAATATCTTAGGAAACCTCAATGCTTGTTATGCTATTTTGGATTATTCCATAGCTGTTTAGATCTTGCTATTATTCCTCTCCCACAATTGTTTTTCACATTTTAAACAGATTTTTTTTTCAGTAACCTACACTATTTCATATGGTCTGTATCTTCTTGCATTATAATGCTATACTTAGGTAAATTTTCTTTCTTTCTTTTTCTTTTTTTTAACTGTAAGTGCCTTTCAAGGTCAGAATTTGCCCCAAATCTCCAAGACTCTGCTCCCCCCATTTTCCTTAGACAGAGTCTTCAAAGCTCTATCATTGTCTGTGTCTTTGTTCTTAAAATCCTCAATGGATATAAACTCTGCTAAACCTGGCCTCTGATGACCTTCAGGGTAAGATTGGGTGGGGCTTGTTCTCTCCCTCAGAGCAGGTTTCTTTAATCCTTTTAGCACTTGCTTTTGTGAACTATGTGCAAAACAGTCCTTAGTGACCTTCTCCTCTGCTTGACTGACCAGACAGGAGACCCGTTTTCCTCTCCTTCCAACATTTAATTTAGAGCTATTTTTTTTTTTGGTTCTTTATTTTAAAAACAGGGTTTCTTTCTTTAGGTCTGTCTGTTCTGGAACTCACTATGTAAACTAGGCTGGCCTTGAACCAGGAGATCCTCTGTTCCACCTGTTGGCATTCAAGGTATGTGCCACCACAACCAGAGAGCTCTTTTAATTTTAAACTTTTTCATCTCTACACCCTGAGATGTAAATGTTTTTAAAAGCCTGTTTCGAGGATTCCTTCTGGGGGAATGCCATTTTAAGGAGATGGGTCCAATCCTTCTGAGACATAGCTATCATGTAAGTGTCCTTTTCTCCCACATCAGTGCGGCAACTGCAACCTAACTTGGAGTCTGGGACCCTTGAGAAAATGCTAAAGATATGGTTGTCATGGAAAGGTGAGAAATTTCAATTTCCTTAAAATAAAGCCATTCGTAAACTCGAAAGAAGTGAGACTAGATATCCTCTGCTTCATTTTTTGATTGGTGTTGGTCACCAACTGGGCTATGGCTTTTTCCTTCAAGGGCGGTGACTCTCAACCTCCCTAATGCTGTAACCCATCAATCCAGTTCCTCGTGTTGTGCTGAACCCCCAACCAAAAAATTATTTTTTGTTGCTACTTCATAACTGTAATCTGAATACTATTACAATTACTAATGTAGATATTCAGGATATCTGATATGTTGTGACCCCCCAAAGGGCTCACAACCCACAGGTTGAGAAACATTGTTCTGTCGCGATGCAATTCCATAAACCCAGGCAGCTTTTGTTTTTACATGTGTTACAGTCTGTCATCTTGAGAGTTCATCTAGGCAGGTTCTTCTGACTTTAGATAAGATACACACTGATTCTATCAGTCTAACTCAAAGGGCAACAGACACTGCAAGGAATTACAGCAAACCCTAATGCAGAGTAGGCTTGTCCTCCCTCCTTCCTTCGTCCCCCTTCTCTTCCCTTGTCTTCCTTTCGTCCTCCTCCTCTTCCTCTTCCTCTGCTTGCTGTATCACTTTATTCTGGACATTTGTAGCCCTTAAGACAAAGCACAGCAAACACTCCACCATATGCCTTGTGTGTGAACAGGCAAAGGGGAGCTATGTCAGTGAAGTGCAAGCGGCCTTCCTTCCTCTTCAGCGGTGCAGGAAAGTAAGACAGCAATTCACTGACCCTTTCTACCTCCTCATTTTTCACACATTTAATCTAAAGCATCTCTGCTGGGTTGTAGGACCCTCTTAGTCTCCTGAACACTAAACACTGAGGTTGTGGCTTGTATGTCTTTGACCCCAGAGTCATGCATTGCACACATTAAGACAGGAAAAGAACCTGCTCTTTAGAGTTACAGTGGATTTACGTGTGTGTTTACATCAAGGTGACCTGAATGCATCAAAGATGGCAGTAGCAGAGGGGAGGAGGTCCCCAGATGAGGTCCGGAAGTCATCTCAAGTGTTATGTACTTAGAAATCAGAAATGCTGGGCTCAACTAAAGATGGAAACTGTAGATGAATAGAATCAGGCATGTTCAAGAGGCTTCGGGGTAGATTTGGCATGAATCTCTGATTAAGTCTGGTAAGTGAGGGGAGAATACTAATGTCTAATATTTCCAGCTCTGATCATGAGCAAAACAGGAACCAGTATGTGGTATATTGGAAAGATAATTTGTTTCTAATCTTGGATCTGCCTCAATGCATTCTATGACCTTATACAAGTCTATTACAATCTCTAGCCTGCTTTATTCTTATCCAGTACCTTGATAGTCTGTCTCTGGCAATAAAAAATTAACATTCTTGAAGTAAGTGTTTACCTTCACAAGGTCTTATGTCTTTGAAATCATGACAACAAGCATTAATTCAACATCTGTTGGTTCATTGTTGCATTCATTTCAAGAAAGGCACAAATTAAAGATAGTTCAGTTAAAAATACTTGGAAAGAGTGAAATGCCCAGTTAATGTATTGATAGATTTGACATTCACATTATAAATATCCAACAGGATGACAGTTTAATCGTTGTAGAACAAGCTGATGAAGAGAGCTGGGCTTGTGTGTAGCTCAGTGTCAAAGCTCTTGCCTAGTACCTGCGAAATCTCGGGTTAGATCCCGTGTTGGCACAAAGGTAGTTTTTGCATTAGAAATAGCAGATGAGGTGGTTCATGGGGGTGGTGGGGGCATTGGGGAGCACTTGCTGTGAGGCCCGAGGACCTGAGTTCCATTCAAGAGACACTCATGGTAGGAGAGAACCTTATCTTGCGGTTCTCTGCTCTCTGATCATCACCCGCCCACCAAGGAGCACATGCACCCACTCATAAACATACACATCACACACAGACGGGGCACACACACACATATACACACACGTCACACGCACGTGCCCTAAATAAATAAATGCAAAAATAGTTTTAAAATAGTCATTCATAAAACGTAGCAGATTCCATTCATTTGACCTTTATAATATTTCTTATTACATCTCATTGCTACAAGTAACTTTCAGTAGTTAAAACCAAACCTCTTTTCCTTTCTATCTGAAACAAGCTAAGTCTACCAGCCCTTTAATAAGATCACATGAAATAATTTGCAATAATCTACAAGATTTATACTCCAGGCAAAATGCAATAGACTAGAATTTATAAATCACAGCAAATAATATGTTTTTCAAAATAATGTGTTTGCTTTTATTAAGGCTTCTGGAACCAATGCTGATCACAGGAAAAACCAATCATTGATTAAAGTGTTATCTCAGAAGAATTGGATGCTGCTGCCATCTAGTGGACATTAGAAGGCAGAGCGCGCGAGACTATAGAAAGCCAAGAAGCCAAGGAAAAACATCTTCCAAAGTACAAAATGGGGCTTAGGAGAAAACATTTGGAAATAAGGTTGCATCATGCAGGTCATAAAACTGATATTAGATAAAATATAGACCTATAAAGAAAGATGACTGATATATTCTTCATTCTTTGTTTTCAACTCAAAAGTGGTCAGAATCAATTTACACAAAATATGATCAAACTCTGAGATTTTTACATCCTTATTTTCTACATTTTAGGGTTTATCCTATTTTTAAAGCAAAATACTTCAAATTTATACCTTATCTCCATTTAGAAAGTGATATTATGGAAAATACGTTTTCACCAAGGCTGGATGTGAGGTTAAAAGCTAAGGATCAGTGCAAGAAACATCAGTGTCCTGGGAGACTAACGGGAGAGATCACAAAGTCGAGCAAAGAATTGGCAGGGCTGTTCTCAAGGCTGAACGTGAGAACTCAGTAATTAACGGGCAATCTCTACGGAAGAATTTAAACACCCCCGAGAGGCTTGGCCGTGTCATACAAAGGAAGTGAGCAGGCATTCATATCCATAATATTCCGTATGAAAGTAATCCAGGCAGAATGGATATTGAGTCTGTTTAGCTTAGTAACATATGACTGTTACATGGAGGTAGATAAAATAGAACTTAGCATAAGTACACGATAAAGCATACTACTTTACACTTTGTCCCCTGTGTGTGTGAGGGGGGCATGGCAGAGAGAGAGAGAGAGAGAGAGACTTACACACATTCATGCTTCAAGCACCGAAACTACAGACAGTGGTAGAGACGCTGGATACTTCGCTGGGCATATGATCACACCGGGCTTCTTCCTGCCTTTAAAACCTTGTAACCATATGGCAAAGACATAGTAAATATACCAGACTTGTAAGTGTAAATGGAAGATAACTTGCGTTTTCGTCTTTTGCACCTGCCTGTGCAAGTACATTGCTAGATTTCCTTGACAACGTTTTGGGCAAAGTCTAAATTCTGGTGACGTGTAATTGAAAATTAGAATACACTTAAAATCATCTTTGGACACTTTTACCTTATGATGTTCAGTAATGTCAGTGCAAACCTTTCTGTCCCTACTGTTTCATTGGTCGTTTTCCTCTTCCAGATCAGTCCCAAGTTTTCCTTTGTCACTAGGGAAATAAACAGGTTTTTTGTTTTTATTTTTACTTCCTCTCTTTGTTCCAGCTTCCCCTCCAGTCATCCGATCAATTTCATCAGGGGAGCATTAGGAGGAATGATAAACAAAACAGAGAAGACTGTACATGTGCTGTTTGCTTTGGTGTCTGCTGTGATGTCTGGTGGCTTTTAGTCACAGCAAATCCTGGATACCTTCTAGACACCCATTCCCTCATCTTGGACAGACTTGACAGGCTAGTGTGTAATCTATACCTTTGGATATTTCTCTCCTTTTGGCTCTTAGCTGTAGAGCAGCAGAAATCACATATTTTATAGACTGAGTGAGACTCTGTGTTGGTATGTGAACAACATTCTGAGATAAGAAATCCATGGAACTTCATAAAGCAAAAGGTATTTTGGCAAAACTGCCCAAATGGACATTCATGTATGAGCTAAAGAAATAGACAACCAAGAAGTATGCTCCCAGTGAACACATCTGGGTGTGGAGTTTTTCTTTTCGTGTGCCAATTAATTGATAAAATGTATATCCTATTTTTCCACCACTGTGTGGCGCTTCAACTACAAAATCTGAGTTGGGAGTTGAAAACTGCAAGGCTACCGAGGGATAAAATGATCCTGAATTAAATTCTGATTACAATGTGGGATCTTTTATAGGGAAGATTTGATTTAATAATAAGATTTCGACTCATTTCATTTTAGAAATTTCCATCAATACATGAAAGAATTCAGGAATTAACCTTTCACAAGTCACTCTACATGTAAGTTTTCAGAGAACAGTGAAAAAAATGTATATAAGAACAGCAGGACCGGCAATAGCCCTAACTATGGTCCCGATGGGTTTGGAACAATAGCCACAAACTACATATGGCCTCTTCGTGGCCTGTCCTTATTAGGTTATAAGTTAGGTCAGAAGTGTGAACTCCACCCTTGACCCTGCAGACTTGCAATAGTTAATAGTGTTTATAATTTTTGGTACAACTATGCAAATTAATATCACATATGAATTTTCATTTCTGATGTTTGGTTTTATTAAGGTAACTAGCAGAGGACATAACATTTCATTTATGTCCATATTGTTATTATTTTACTGTAAAATATCTAAGGTACAGTGTGGTAATTCAGTGTAAAGATGAGGTCACTGTAGCTCATCTTCAACATTTCCATTTTCTCAACCATTTTAATTAATGCTTAAAAATTTAAATATTAAAATTAAAAATAAATTTAATGTTTAAATATTAAATTTAATATTTATTATTATTTTTAGTTTTATCTTTTTATGCTCATGCTTTAAAATAATTCAGATGGAAGTCTAGTTACAGCACTTTCTCTCTCCTCTTTCTTCTGTCCAGCTCTTCCCATGCCTTCAACAAATTGATCGACTCTTTTTCTTTTTGCCGTTACAGAGTATTTTATGTTCCTAGTATTTCCCAGATGTTAAACTTTTGTCAGATTAGTAGCCTGAAATATTTTTCTTCATTTACAGCTTTTCCCTTCACCTTGTTGACTCTACTGTGCCATTATTTCTGTATTTAATATAATCCTATGCATTTTAAGTGCTTTGGAGTTCTCTTTAAATTATTGTCTGTTCTAAGACCTTCAACTAACTTCCTTGCTTGCGTCTAGCAACCTTAAAGTGCCAAGTAAGTAAGGACTCAGGGGTCAAGGTTCAAACTTCTTAGTATATAAACCCCATGCTTACTTCCTGAACCACGCTCACCTGATCTGGCTGTGAGGACTGAAACCAGGCTCAGTGTGGAGGTCCACAACAAGATTGAGGTTGTGATAATTTTATCGAGAGCAATCGGGCTTCTTATACCTTTACCAGAAACAGAATATATTGGCAATTAACAGAATCAATACAGTCGTAGTTGCCAGAGTACAATGATGTTTGCAAGCTATACAAGGTACGCAAGATTAACGTTTAAGACCAATTGTTCTGTCATGCTCCTATGCTTCCTTGACTTCCAAGGGAACCTTCGGGGAAACACAAAGCCATCTGAATGCTTCACTGCCTGAGGGATTGGGTAGTCTCCCAGGAGGTGGAAGGCACACAGTGCCCCAGGAGCAATGGACTCTAACCTAAAAAAATCTATAACACATGACTCTCAAGGAAGCTAGGCCAGGCCAAATCCATGGCTTCCTGTATTGGCAATGTTTTGCTTGGAAGCAACAATAACAAGTATATTTATTTTTATGAATTAGAAGAATACCCAAGTCCTGAAAACCTAATGAAACTGACAACAAAGTTGTTTATAAAGCTGACAGCAGCTAATCTGCAAGAAGAATTAGACTCATGACTTGGAAGTCCATTTAAAGGATTGCTCAATGTTATATTTAATTCTCTCTAACTTGTCTGCTTAATTTTTCCACAAACATTGAATGAAAGAAAATAAAGCAAGAATGAAAAGGGGGTTACATCTCTGAGTTATGGGAGTTTCGTTATAAATGCAGTTGTTGGTTTTCAGACTTCAGCGCTGCAGTGTAAACAGAATAGAGTGTTGCATTTGGAGCCAATTAATTTCAGAATGCAATTCCCAGGAGAACAAACGTAGTAAATATGACTGTGCCAACCAAATACAGATTACACAGACAGATATTATCAGCTGAGAAAAGGAAATAGCTTTAGCACTTCTATGTCCTTAATAGTAGTATAAAGAGTCCCTGTTTCAAATAGAGAACAAAATTCTATAAGTTTGGTTTAAGATTTAAGCAGGGGAGTACTTCTCCCTGTATCTCCTAAAGGTGTATTGGACAGACAGATATTTGTTATAGGAGACAAATGTGGTCTAAATCCACTAGCAAAAGTTTGGGACCAGGGGGATTGGTAACAGAATAATAGATGTAATTTTGAGGTTTTATTTTTTTTAAAGAAGGATACAGCTTTCTTAATAGAAGGAACCACTTATCATACATCCATGGATGATGCAAGTCAGCAAAGGTGTGAAAAATGACTAGTGATCATTCATAATCCTCATGACAGAGTAGCCAAGAAAAAATTAGAATGTTAGTATGAATCATGTTTGTTTTTTTTTTCACTGAGAGAATTTTGAGAATCTGTAGCATTCTGGTCTTGTCTCCATGTCCTATTTTAGCTCCTTTAAGAACCATTAAGACAAGCTCTGTTTTTAAATGTAATTTCAAAATATAATGTTGTTGATTATAGACACACTTTCAAAAAGCAGACTTTTAGAGGTTATTCATCCTCAATATCTGAAATTTGGTACCAGTTGGGCATCAGCCATCCCCTCTCTGGAGACAACCTAGATCCTTTGTTTCTCTCTCTCTCTCTCTCTCTCTCTCTCTCTGTGTGTGTGTGTGTGTGTGTGTGTGTCTATTTTCCTGGCCTCACATTCCATGGAATCATATGGGATTTGTCTTATGTGACTGACTTTCAGACATTTTTATGCTGCCAAATAGGACAGGAGTTCACTCTTTTTAAAGATGAAATCACACTCCATTGTAGTTCACACCACACTATATATAAAAACGTTCATATACCTATGAAGATCATACAGTATAGGTTCCCATATGACTTTTTCAAAAATGTCTTCAGTGCTAGCTCCTCATAAGTCCTGCCTGCCAATTCTGTTGGTTTGTTTATTTTTGTTTCTTGAGACAGGGTTTCTCTGTGTAACAAGCCTGGGTGTCCTGGAACTCAGGATGTAGAGCAGGTTGGCCTCAAACTCACAGAGATGCCCCTGCCTCTGCCTCCCGAGGGCTGGGAATAAAGGTGTGAGCCTCTACTGCATGGCTCACCTTTAAGGCTTTATACCACTGTGTTCTACTTCTACTCCATTGACACCAACCACCTGACCGCATCCACTGGCTTGTGGCTTGTGGTTAATGCCCTGACACCTATGAACATCCCAAATGTAACACGAAAACCTGAAGGCTCACAGCTAAGATACACATCAGAGAAAGCAGAGAATACACTTCAAGTCACAGACACAGGAAAAGTTTGAGCAAGGCCCGAAAGCACAAGCATTAAGAAAATAAATGAATAAAGAGAACATCATGAAAGTAAAACTTCTGCACGTCAAAGGATACTGCCATTTCAGTGAAGAGAAAACCTACACAAAGGAAAAAAAATATTTACCCTCTATGCATCTTTCAGAAGACTGGTATCAAAAAAATATACAAAGAACAAAAACAAACAAACAAGCAAAAACTTTACACATGAAGAGAAAAGCTAAAAATAGACATGAAACTTAGAATGCTCTCAAAATATGAAATACTTTTGAGTATTTCATGAATATGAAGGGCTGTTTGAGACTACTGGTTACTCTTCCAGAGGAATGGGTATCAATTCCCAGAACCCACATGGCAGCTCACAACTGTCTGTGATTCCATTTCTGGAGGATCTGGCACACTCACACAGACATCCATGCAGACAAAACACCAATGCACATAAAAATAAAATAAATAAAACTGCAAAATAAAGATGGTTGAAAAGAATTTTTAATATCCCTAGCTATCAGAAAAATACAGCTTAAAATTATTTGGGGATCTCGTTTTACCAAAATCAGAATGATTAAGATTTTAAAAAAAAAGTATGACAACAAATGCTGGCTTGGATGTGGGGCAAAGGGGAGCATCTAATTACTTCTGGTAGGAGAGCAAACTGGTAGAGCCGCTATAGAAATCATTTTCCCGATGCTAGAAATAGATTTACTAAATGATCTTAAGCGCATTCCCAAAGGACTCCATATCCTACTCCAGAGGTATCTGCTCTTCCTTGGTTCTCTGATGCTCTGTTCATAATATCTAGGAAAAGGAAACAGTTTAGGTATCATCAACTTATGACTGGATAATGAAACTGTGATACATTACATAGTGGGATATTACTTAGCAGTTAAGAAGAACAAAATTATGAAATTGAAAGGTAAATAGAAAGAATTGGAAAAATATTCTAAGGGAGGTAACCCAGACAGACATGCGTGTGCATGCACATACACACACACACACACACACACAAATGCAAATAAAGCAACAGCTCATGTTGCATAAGCAAGGTATCTGAGTATCACAGATTTTTACACATAAAATTAAATGGTCACTAAGTTTTATTGATCAAGATACTCTATCTTTATTTTCTTAGATTATTATTTTCTGAAGACATTGAAATGAAGGACACTTGGATATGATATTCACCGATAAGTTTTCAGGAGCAGGTGACATTGAAACAGATGCATGGCTCGAAGTGAATTCACCCGTGCGTGTTGTTTTTCTGCCAGTACACTGAGGACTGATGGGCCAGTTGCTGAAATAGCCTCAATCCAGGGAAAGAGAGGCAGATAATCACTACAAATAGAGATACTTCTTTGCCCTGGCCCCCGTCCCTATGTTATCTGAGTGACTTGTGAGACAGACCACTGCTCAGATAGTAACACTTTGTCCCTCCAGATCTTGCTTTCCTGTAATTATGCATCTGTCTCAAATCCCCAGCTGTCACTCGCTACTGGCCTCCTAATTTCAGTAATGCACTGGCAATGAAACAGTAAGTGGCACCCATGTCCTCATAGAACTTCCGCACTCCTCTGGGCAGCCTTCACGAATGAATCATGTTACTCTTTCTTGCTGAGCCTGCATATGCTCAGTGCTTCCTCACAACAGCACCCCAGGAAGTCAATACCAATCAGGGTTGGCACAGTTTGCCACAGACGCTCTGCATTAACTCACTCACAACTCATTTCCAAACATTTTTGGCCAACTTGCTGAGTAGCAGTGGCTGGCCACACACAAGCTGCATTTTCCAAACATCTTTCTTTTAACTTGAGTTGGGTCCGGATCTGCCAAGAAAAGAAAAAAAAAGCTGCATCTGTGGAATACGCAAATGAACACAGAGATCAGGAAGTAGCTGTTGCTTGTCAATCTTCTGAGGAAGTTTCAGCGGAATGTCTGACTCCTAATTCTGTTGCAGTAGCAATGAAAATAACACTGCTTCCTCAGGGCCACTAGTTCACACATGTGATGGTGATTTTTCTAGGCAACGTGTCCCCCAAGCAGATCTCTGGCCCAAACTTAAAGGGCGTCCCAGCAATTTTGTGATATGCAACTTTTATTAATTTCATAATGAACAAGCCTGACTGATTTCATTTTTCTGTAACTGAGTTATGACCTCTTTGTAAACAGTCTTTGAACAGTTGGAATATACTAGCATCTCTGCCAATTATCAGTATGATGGTGCACAATGAAAATTTTGTGGGATGGTTTAAGGATAGGGTCTATTTCTCACAAGAAACTCTGGAATCTTGAAGCAGAAAATGGATTTAACAAGAAAGTTTTTAAAAACTTCATATTTTACAAGGACTCCTTCATTGTCATTTTTTCCTAAATAATGGGGGTGGGAGGATAAAATGATCTCCCCAAATCTGTGTACCATTATTTGAGAAGGAATATCATGCAAAAGTAAATATTGATGTTTCATTTAAGAACTGTTTGCCTGTTCTTGTGTCCAGACTGTGGATATTGGAAGTTCACAATTCTGTTTTTTTAATAGCTAAAAGAAGAGCAATTATATGCAAAAAAAGAAAGGAAAAAAATGTTCTGAGTGATAGCTCTTGTGGCAACACTGCCCAAGAAACTGTTGTCATCTGGATTGTTCAATAAGTGCTCACCAAATTTTCTTTTTTTTTTGTTTTTTTTTTTTTGAGTTGCCAGTATTTTATTGAGTGTTTTTTTAAACTAGTCATACATTTATAAACATAATTTAGAAACAGAGTACAAAGTCATACATAAAGGAAAGATACCAAAATAATTTAGCAAACAAAAAAAATAAAGCAAATAAATATGGCCAAAGAATTACAACCTTAGAAAACTATTTGAAGCTAAGCAAAGCATCACATTCCCCTTCTGGGTTTAAATTATTTTTGAGGAGTCACATCACCTGTATAAACATCTAAATCATAAGCAAATGATTAAATGTCCAGGGATAATCACATTTATCTCACATTTTGAAGAAAAAACAAATATGGTAATGTTTGTACAAATTTATCCCTCCAAATAGTTGCCTTACAAACAAAATACTTCCTTATATTCTTGGTCTAAAACAAATGTCAACAGGCCAATATCTCTATGCCATTACTGGACACACAATATTTGTGTACTCTGTAGACTTTGGGAAGGCTTAATATCCTTTCCTTTTTTCACTATTTTTTTTTAATTTGGTTTTTTTTTTCCCATACATTGTTTTGTTTTATTTTTTCCATTCAAGAACATAATTAAAGAAATAAATTTTTTTTCCTTTCTTCCCCTTCTCCCGGTCCCCTCCCACTACCCCCCACCCCTCCTCCCTCCCCCTTCTTCCTTGAAAGAGGGCATGGTGCCCTGCCCTGTTGGAAGTCCAAGGCCCACCCCCATCCCTCCTG